>CAODLS011121525.1:0-23666 GCA_948243855.1 Flueggea neowawraea | reverse complement strand
CAACAAGTCTACCTACGGCCTACACAACCTTCTCTCTTTTAAATTGTTTAATAAATAATAAATATAAATATATGATAATAAAAATAAATTTAAAGAGCCCAGAATTCAAGATAAATTGCTGGGCAAAGAGGTCACATGCTGACCTGATTTCCACGTCATCACATGCTGACCTGATTTCCAACAACAGTGTCTCACTTTTACCACGTGTCCATGCGCGCCCTTCTGGCCACTTGTCCGCCTCACCTTTTTGTCCACCTTAAGATATGTCACGTGTCGCACAGTAGACCACAGATTGACCGATCAACTCCCGGCCTGTCATCACATCGGACGGCTAGGATCCAATTTGGGGAAAATTTTCATTTTTTTTTTGTAATTTCTATAAAAAGAAAGTATGAGATATATTAATGAATGAGGTCAACGGCCGACAAATCATCAGATCAGATGGCTAGAAACCCAACAAAGAATAGGGTGCATCAATAATTATTAGGAATAAATGAAGTCAATTGGACCGACAGGTCATACGATCTGATGGTTGGTAACCCAGCAAAATTAGAAGGAGAAAATTAAAAAAAAAATTGTTGATAGGATGTATCAATTAATTCAATAAAAATGGCATCAAGCTGAAGAAAAATATGAGGACGTCAACCAAAATGACTAAAGAGAGTGGATGGCTACCAGATTTAATGTAATGTTATTTGCATTATGAATTAATAAATATTATAATTGAAGATAAATTTTTTAATAAGGTGAAGAAGAAATTGTTCTTCTTCGGTTCCACTGAATTCCACATTGATAGACGTGTGATATTTAGAATACGAACATGTAGAGCACTCTTGTCGTCAATGCGATTGTGGTTTGATTGGGAGACCATCACACATCCGATCATGTCCTTGTTGTCCAACTGTCCGTTTCCGCTGCGTATTGTTGATTAGACCTGTAGAAGCACTTTTAATAATTAATTAGAATATATAGTAAATAAGAGCAGTGTAGTTGGGACAACATTTTGATTTAGAATTATATATAACTAAGGAGAACATATATATTTTCATGGATATCAGAGGCTACAATTGAAGCGTTGGAGCAAATATATTGCAAGAGAGACTTAGCAGAGATTCATTGAACATTTCTTCTCCAAGATGATCAAGATGGAATTGGCTGCTAGTGTAGGTTTCATTCTATATATCTTTTGAATTTTATGAATTTTTTGCCTAATCTTTTTTTTATTGGACAAATAAAAATTTATGAATTATTGAAAAAAAAGTAGAGTGTGTATTTATGTTAGCAGGAGACGACTTTTGAAAATTTTAATCTAAATATGATGCCATAAAGATTAAACTAATTCTTTTACAAATTCAATTAGTATATCGCATATCTAATAGTTATTCATCATATTAAATTTTAAGAAAACGTAACGTAAATTTTCTATTGTCAATGCAATTTACCAAACTTATAGTTTATATACTTATAACTTAATTTACCAAAAAAATAACATTAATTAAATAATTATATGAAAGAAAAAAGTCACAAAATTATAGTTAGAAGTCTTTCCAACGTACTCTTCAAAATCTAAATTTTCCTAAAAAAGAATAACAGTTGGATTCCAATTCCTAAACACACAAGCAACAAAACAACATATAGTCAAATAGACCAAATTTAATTAAAACAAATGATAAAAAAAATAAAAAAGAGGGTGTGGGGCAGGAGCAGGGGGGAGCATGGTGGGGGAGGAGGAGGAGGGGCGGGAGCACCGAGGCAGGTGGCGGGGCCAGAAGGGGGCTAGTGGGGGAAATGCATAGTGCTTGGTGTGGTGAGGGTTTTTGGAGAATGTTATGTGGGAGAGATTTTCATGTGTGGGAGACAAACACAGTAATGCAAATCTTTGACCCTTGACTTCCATACAGATATTTTTATTTATTATTTTTTTAACATCTCGAAAAAATTTTGGTATCTATATGGAAATAATTGCTCTTATCTTACATATTCTGTAAATAAAAATTTTGTTGATAATATGGAAAATATTGAAAATAAAAAAAAAAACCCAAATCCTTGCCCTTCTTCTTTGTCTCCCATTATCCCAGCTTTATATTGCTGCTGCTCTTCTGTTGGATAATTGCTTAATAATTAGTATGATAAGCATAGTAGAAAAAAATAAGATTTTTTTCAAAAAAAAATGATTGGTTGATAGTGATTGATCTTTGAAATACAAATTTGACTTATACAGATTTATAACATTATTCTACTTAATTAAATTATGTATAGCTAATCATAATTTGAGTAGGGGTTATAATATTTCAACATCAAACCGAAAATTTTAAAAACAAAATCTTAATATTAATAAATGTTAGTTGTAATTCCCTTTTTTTCCCAAAGTCGTATCTAGATTGAAAGGGTCATAAATTTAAATTCCGAAAAAACAACTAAAATGAATTGTTAAAAAATTATAATCCTTTTTATCAAATCCCTGATCAGCATCTTTTATATTTGATAAATTTGATCGAATTCAAATTAGGTAAGATTTGTATAAATAGTAAAACTCTACCAACTAAATTTAAAAGCTTCTCATACTCGCACATTATAGTACATAATAATTATGTCAATTCCATTTATTAATTTACGAAAAGTACTATATGGATAATTAGAAAGTTTGGCATCAATAATGTGTGTTCAATACTCGTCGTACCTCGAGCACAATAAAGCTTTGTTGGGGTCAAAGCAAAGTGTCCACCCAATCCGAGGGCACATAACAAATATACTACAAATAATAATAATAATAGCAAGAGTACCAATGAAACCCTAAATCGACAAATCTTACTTATAGTCAAATCTTCACGTACAGAGATTACAGAAATGTAGACACGTGAAGAAAAGCAAAATTCTCGTCCACGTTGGTTTTGATTTGATGAATCATGGTATCATCACAACGTGTGGGTTTCTATAGTAAAATGTTTCGGACGAGATCTTGAAGCACGAGACTTGATATTTATTTCCAGCACAGAATTGCACGTAACCCAAATCTGCATTTTGTTCTGCCTAAAACCAAATTAATTAATTAAACAATATACATTTGTGATTAGATTAATTAAGAGACCAATAATGTGGTCCCTAATATCATATTGGCAAAGATAATGCAAGTGATAATACTAACATGGCGACATTTTTATCAAAGTCCCATAAAGGAATCATCACGGGATCGTTACGGCAGGATCCTGCCCTTAATCTCACAGTTTTGCTGCTTTAATTACTACGATTAAATTATATTTGTGACTTGATTTTACGGGCCACTGAAGATCGTTTGATTCAATGCGAACTTTTGTATGCTTATGGATAATCACATGCAGTTTTGTTTAGTTTTTTTTTTGTTTGCTAGTGAGTGCTCTAGCATAATTCTTTAAAGAATACAAACTTAAAAAAATGAGGTGATTTATCAAAATTATCTCAACTAAGAGTTTAAACCGATAGGTGACTAGATATAGAACTAGTTATAATTAATCGCGTTCTCTTACGCCCCATCCATGTAAAATCCCACTAGACTATAATCTTGCATAAATCTTATTTTTTGTTTCTTATTCTTAACTAAACCAATTTAATTAGTTTTTTGATAGGTAATTAGTTAAGTAGTTAGCAACTGTCATTCAACTCATGTAATTTAACAAACTACTTCGATACTATATTACTAACCATTTCACCTAAAGTTGAAATTGATATGTGATTCTCAAAAACTAAATATAACCACATTCTCCTATGTCAAAATACTCACAAATTCACAAATGGAGAAATCATAACCATTCCACAAATTTGTTATTAGAGATTGTGAATTATGTAATTTTACTTTAAGTTAATTCTTTTGATAATTAATTAATTTAACAGCTCTTTTTTTTCCTTTTCCAATGTCAAATATGTTTATTTATCAATTTTGTAATAATTTTTCATTAAGGAGAAATTATTCCAAAATATTCTTTCTGAATTTATTTTTAAAATGATATCAAAGCTGTTGGAATAATTTATCTTCTCTCATTTTCTTACCAATCAAACACAACTCATCTTGATATTTCTTCTCTCATCTTGATATTTCTTCTACAAGGCAAATGCGAAAATTTTAGAACTTTCCGCACCTATTTAGAGGAAATATCATGTGAAGATCTAAATGTCATGAAAAATCGTGTGTGGTTTGGAGTTCAAATCCAAAGTTATACCCTAGACTCTAGATGGACTCAAAATTTTTTCAAAAAGTAAACGTTAAATAATTATAAGGAATATTTTCATAAAATTACTTATAAAACTATATATAACGCAACCTATCTACCTTTTTTTCCCCATCAATCATATAGTTTATTCATCTAAACCACGAATCAATGGATTAAGAAATCAAAAATTACTCCTACAACACAAAATTTTTACCGCACTACGAGAATAGATACTATAAAAGGAATTTGCAATCTCTTGTAATAAAAAAAAATAAAAGGTCAATTACTATAACATTTTTGTATTTTATTGTAATCTCTCATTACGTCTCTAAATTTTAAAAAAGGTTCATATTGCATCTCTGCTTGTAAACTATGTCAGCCCATAATACATTTTGAATATCTAATCCTGATATTATATGTTCTGCACAAAACATTTATATGCAAAGCAGGAGTAGACATTCAGAATGTATTTTGAGCTGATGCAATTTATAAGTAGAGATGCAATATGAGCCTTTTCAAATCTTAGGAATGCAATAAGAGATTACGATAAAACACATGAACGCTACAGTAATTGCTCCAAAAATAAATAATTGTTAGGGTATTGGATTGACTTCTTGAACCTTGAAAAGTTCTTCGATGAGTATATGCTATTTTCATCCCTTGACATATTACAATGTTAATAATTATGTTTTTTCTTGCATATAGTTCACTCTTCTTTTTAAGTCACTGCCCACAGGAAAGATCAACAAAAGTCACTGCCCACAGGCTTCAAAAAAAGTTGGAAACTTAAACAGTTGAGGAACCCTAGCTTGTTGTTGGATTGCAATTGGGTAGAATCTTCTTTTACGTTGTAGAAAGTGAAAATGAAAAAAGTAGTCGTACAAACAAAATCATGAAAATTCATGACTTAGACGAAACATTTAGTGAAAGCAGGAAATAAATGTGGCAACATATTTAAGCCTCAAGTTGTTTCAAGGCAATGCTTATTATGTCTCAAACATAATCTGAAACATAATATTACTTCCCACATGGACCCCTCTTGAATCTTGAAAACAAATTTCTGTTTGTGGGTCAATAGACTAAAAATAACACTATTTCTAGGTATAAGTTACTAGCTTCCCATGCAAAGTGTTATAAATAGTGACATATTTTTTGTCCAAAAAAAAAAGAAAAATAACATTCATAATCCAATTTTTTTGATAAGTTAATCCAACAATCGATGCGCTAAGCAAAAATCTGCGAAAATAAAAAAAAGGGAGTAAATTATAAGAAAACATAATTTTTTTCTAAGAAAGACAAAATCATATTTCCAACAAAAAAACAAAAGATAACCTAAAATAAATCAATAAAATTTTAAAAAGCGCCAATTATGGTTATAAACTATGTGAAAAACAGTACACCTACAGCGGAAATCAGTCATTATATTGACATTGACATGCTATGGATGGCGATAATAAGAGCAAAAAGTCATTTTAGGTGGTGAGAGGTAACAACGGAAGTGATAGCCACGGTAGGAAGAAGGGTTACCATCTTAAATCTAAGCATTCGGCATACATTTGTTGGAATTAAAATGTGATGAATTTAAGATTTGTTTAAATTTAATGAGATTCAATTAATTTAGGTTATAAAATGATATTAGTGTAATTAATTAAATACAACATAATTTGATTGGAATCGGTGTTAGATAACTATAACAACAAATTGTCATTCATTATTCTATTTCTCGTAAACCTATTATTTGCATCGAGAATACGATTCCATTAGACAAAATCTTGTGGCCCTAACAGTACGTTATTCCTTTAATTTCTCCTGTGGACTTAGTTTGTTTGCCTGTTTAATTTGCTATTTGATTTCTTTGCTTTATTTAGTTGAAAAATTAGAACAAACGTGTCTTACTTTTTTCACTTTAAACTGCAATTAGTTAATATGATCTTCGTGAGTACTATGAATACTTCAAAGTTTTAAAACCACATCAACATACGTGTGATTGCATCAATCACCGATCAACAGATAGTTATTGGAAAAATCAAAGAAACAAATATAGAAGACATAAGAAAGAAAGAGAGAGAAAACCATATTTTGTTTTCATTACTCTTTAAATTAGAAATGAAATATAAATCAGTAACTACCTAATTACATAAAGCATTCATCCCTAGTAACAATATATATATATATATATATATATATAACCGTAATCGCAACACCATTATTGCCAATGCAAACTTCAAAATGATTTTTTTTTAATTAAGTAAACTTCAAAATGACTTGGATTCTACTCGTGAATGAATTTATGTCTTTTATCCCCCTTTTTTTTTGTATGACAATTTCTTCAACTTTACAAGTTAACACTTCTCCCCACAGGAGCACTTATGCCGACACCAAAATCATAGTTCACACACACACATATATATAGTGCATTGTATTTGAAGATCATTTGAAATAGAAATGACGAAGTGGTATTGCTACATGGTACTTGGTTTGTACCACAAGCCTCAAAATGTCCTTTCCATCTTTAAAGTCACCAAAAACCTCACATAAAGGGAAAGTTTTATTTACCTTTACGGATAAGATGAATCTACATGTTCTCCACTTCCATGCACCACATCGATTAAACTAGTGTCACACAATCACTACTACATATTTTTTCTTTCTATTTTAAAATTCTTTTAAACAATTATAAAAACTATCAAATCCTTTCCCACTAGCTATCAATAGACTAATTTGTGACATCTTTCCATTCATTTTCCTACACAAAGTTGATGTGTTTAATCAAATATATATAGAAATATGTTCATGTACAGTGGTGAATAATTCCTTATCTATGTCGTTATCCTTTTGTATCCATATATATAAACTGGTGCCATTAACTTTGGCCTTTTCAACGTGCTTCTCGTCTTTTTCCTTTCACTTTCATGTAGAGTTGATCTTTTTATCGTTTATTTATATATAAGAGTGGATGCTCAAGAGTGTTATTTGATTGATAGATTAGACAAATTTCGGTCACTGTGTTAGAGTATTAGTGATAGTGAAGTCAAACATTAGAGGGTTAAAGTCCTAAAGAAGAATACTTATGAGTTTTTTTACTTAATCAAGAATAGTTTTTAGTAGTCTAATAATTAGAGGGAAATTCAAACATTTCACTAAATTAAACTTGAATTGACGTAATTAAACATATTTAATAGTCAAATACGGGAACTATCAAGATCCTAACAGATTCTAGAGGTTTAGTTTAGGGACATGTGTCATAACCCATGAACAATATAATGGAGTCTAATTTCGTAAAGCACAGTGATGACACGTTAATCAAAGCATGTTTCTCTGTTTCTAATATTTCTAGTAAACTGATCATATAATTTTTTTTTGAATTAGGTAATTCATTTTTAGTTATTTTAGTGTTTAAGACCTTGTTATTTTAGATACTTTTAAAAAAATAACATTGTTTTTTGTAAGTATAAGAAAATAAAAAAATTGTTGTTACATCAAAACTCAAATAATAATAATAAAGAATATACGAATAATCGAAAATCGTGAACGATGCCTCGTAACCCATAAAGAACGATGAGGTCGAGTTAATTTTCAAGAGAATTTCCAACGCTCAAATCAGTAATGATTTTAACAGAGTACCTATGTAGGTAGTAATAATGCGCCGCTCAAAATTACGAGACGTCGTTTACAGTTTTTAATTATTTATATATTCTTTATTATTGTTGTTTGAGATTTAAAACAGCAACAAAAATAATATTATTTAATTGAAAGAAACTTAGAACTAGTCATTTTTCACTATTTTGTTTTTCTCAAAAGAAATAACTGTCTAAATGAAGTATAAGGATAAAGCCATCCGAACCACAGGAATCAAAGGTTTTCGTCCTTTAATTTTTTCGGCGACATATGTTGTCACACAGGTTTATCCACTTAGTACTCTTCATGCACTATTGTCGGACAGGTCATACCCCAGAAATTAGGGGACACTGTTCATGCCTCTGTTAGGTCAGTCCCATCAAGGTCGAACAATCTAGAATTATTGATTCAATTAAACTTATATGTCAAATAACTAACTGACAAAGCAAGTTCCCAATTATTGTGTCAATCTATAAACTCGTATTTTCCAAATTCTGTATAAAAAATATTTCATTATTATTTGTAAGAAGTAGATATTAAATTCTACAATTCACACATTCAACTATTTAAATTAGTTTTAAGTAACAAATTATTTTCTTTTGCTATAAAGGAGGTTATTACTGTTTTGTTTTGAAGGAGTTGTTAGAATACGGATAAGGGGATTTTCAGTGACTTTGAGATATGAAAACACTATTTTTTAAGTGTTTAATTACCTCTATTATAACTATAAATGAGATTATGCAAAGAACACTATCAGAGTACAACAAAATTTAAGGTTTGATAATTTACAAATTAATCAATCTTTCTGTAAAGAACTTTTTTAAATATATAGAGGATGAAAAGATATGAAAACCATTCTTTGAGAACGTGTTAATAATGAATAGGCACAACTTATGGCATTAGCGAAAATACTTTCAAAAAACAGGTCAAAATATATGACCAAAAATAACCGCCAAAACTTAAACAAAAAATAAAGTATTTCCGATTTTGGGCTTGCATTTTGAGCTCTATTTTAAATATATATACATACAAACTATACCAACAGGAGTAGTATGTTTTGTATTTTGTATAGTTTTTATAATGATTAATAATGATCGTATAATAAAAAAGTAGAGAGAAAGTACATTTTTTAATAAAATATTAACTATACAAAATGCTAAATGTTACTCTTTTCAAACAAGCCCTACATATTCTTAGAAAAATAAAGTTGCGAGCCATCGATGATCGTAAAGTTGTAGTTTTTGACGATATAACCGATGATTTATATGTTAAGATTTGATTGACATACTAGTTTTAATATCTATTTTAATTATTTTGATTTGATGTTAAACATTACTATAGGATCATGAGGATAAAGGAGTGCATGTGAGAAGTGCCATGCGACGATTAATCGATTTATGTTAAGCATCTTTATATTCAGAGCCCCTAAACTAATTTCATTTCTGAGAACTAATTCTTGTAATTCAAAATGTGCATTAGAAAACCCTAAACCACTTTCTTTTTAGTCCCTTTTTTCTATAAGTAAAAATTTTATTGACATAGCTAAGCTAAAAAGACACTTAATAAATAAAAGAAAAATGCTAAAAACACTCACCTTATTGGTAATTTTTTTTAACCCTCTTCATTATTTTTCATTTCTCCCTCTCATTTTTCTCGCTTAATAAATTATTTATTTTCTCTCTCTTTTTCTCTCTTCTCTCTCCATGTTTCTCTCTCATCTTCTTCTTGTTCTCATCAAAAGAGTGATTAATAAGAAAAAGAGTGTTGTACCACAGTATCGTAGGAGAATGTTTTTAACCTTTCTAAAATAAAAATAACTTAAACTTTGCACTCATTATAAAAATTATCTAATTTTAGTGTAACAATGTGCAAGTCATTATCATGGCATGATGTGACATGACTAGTCCTTACTTGAGTTAATGAAAAAATAGAAATTAATTAATCTTTTAACGAACTTTATATATTTTTTTCATTTTTGGTACAAACTTTTTATTATCCTTTCACTATTGTTGATGTGGTGTGTTACAATTCGTTTCTGAACTATAACTGACATACAAGGTGAATCGTCTAAAAGAGTCTGACCCATCTCGCACAAGTTTAAAAAATACATATATTCTACTTAAAATTATTTATTAATCCAAATATTTAATAATTAGAAAAATATTTTATACTGAAAGTATTTATTTACATAAAATGAATATAAATTTAATAGAATAAATGTAAAGTCAAAACCCAAAATACAAAATATAGTCCAGTAACCCAATGACAACCTGATGTGGAGCTCTAATAACAGAAATAAAAATAGAGCCTGGATGTGGGGCACTCACTACTATCAAGAATGCCTCACTGGGATCGAGGTACCGAAAAGTTGTTGAGCGTCAAAAATATCACTTGAAAAATAAGTTTACAGATAGACAAAGGAATAAAAGGAGTAAGAATTCCTAATGAGAAAAAAACACTTTAGACTGGCTTCAGACCTCATATAAATCGTTTTGAAAATAATTTAAAAATAGACTGCATACGTATACACAAGGATACCATATAATATACATACTACATACGTATAGCTTTCAGAAAATTATTTCACCAAAACGTTCGCACCCAAGATATATAACATGCAATCAAACAGTATCATATATATATATATATATATCAAAGTCAAAATATGAGACCAGAACAGACATAATAGTAATGTGGACTCCGCCACCAGACAAAATAAAGAATGTATTTGGTCGGATACACGGTCACCCCATTACCCCAGTAACCAGGGCCTTGACAGAGCATTAGTATACCAAAAGCTACGTATCCCGTAGCTAGGTGTCCCATATTAGAATATTATATACGAATAATATTAACAGAAGAATTGCAGAGTATAAACCATTTTGCATAAAATATTTATATATACCATATATAAATATTATATATCAGAAACATAAATTTTATAAATTAATAATCACATAATCTGGATTATTAATTAGCCAAATAATTATTAGTCTAATTTCAGATCATAGCTAGACACAACAAAAATTATACACAGCGTTTGAAAACACAATCTATGTGTCTGAAACTGCCATTTCACTTACTTGGAATCCAAAGCTAAGGATCCAGTCAAACGCCACTAGCAGGTGGCTGGTCCAGCTGGCAGGAACGCGAAGCTGAACAATTACAGATAGAACAAATATTAAAATATGGTACTGTGACAGTACTAAATGTATGAAATGCAAATGCAGATCCTAGGATGATGTCAAAATTCTAATTCGGTAGAAGATCTTACACTGAAACCTCAAAAATTGGAATCTACGCGAAAAACTACTTGGATCCTTAAATTTTTATAAAATTACATTTTGGTCCCCCGACCCACTTAAAATTACGAAATGGTCATCAAAATTTTCAAAAAATTATATTAGGTCCTCCAAGTAGTCAAAATTTCAAATAGAGCTCACAAACTTTTAGAAATTAAAAATTAGTCCTTAAATCCTCAAAATATCAAATTGCTCCCTAAACTAGAAAATATCAGAACTAGTCCACAAGCATGCAAATATTAGAATTGGTTCTTGGGACAGAAAACTACACAAAAACATCCCTAAATAGAAACACTCGAAACCCGATGTTCTAAACCATCCACATTACCTCAAATCATCCTCTAGAACACAAATCTAACATTGATTTCCATCAATTCATCCTAAAACCATTAATTTCTTTAACTGAATTTTCGGACTAAATAAACCCATAAATAAAATCATCAATTTCTCATCAATCAAGTCAAATCCATGTTCTTCCATGTCCGTCATACTAATATCTAAGATAAACAACTCCAAATCAAGCCAGAAATCCTCCCAAAACCGAACCCTAGCTCCCTTTAAACCCATTTTGTTCAAACCTTTATTCAAGCAATTAAATGCATAAAATAGAGCTAAAACCCAAAATAATTGATGAACTTATCCCAAGTTTGATGGAACAATGATCTGAGGACAAGAGGGAGTGATCTGGGTCCAATTTGAGTGAAGAATTGAAGAGAAACAAAGTGAAGGAAGAAAGGGGGTCGGCTGGGTTTTAAAGAAAAAGCTGCAGAGGTGGCAAAAGAAAACGCAAACGACAGGTCGTCTGGTCACACAACTGCACACATACACGCACGAACGACAGGCAGAAGGCTTGGACGACAGCGCTTTGCGACACACAGCACGCCACTGGACAACACACGCGTGATGAGGACGACAGAAACAAGTCGACCAAACGGTGCGTCGTTTCCCGTAGCAAACCCTGAACGACAACACTTCCAGTGACGAACGACATGCAGCTTGGCTGCCAACGACAGATGATCGGTCAACCAGCCTTCTTTTGTTCCGATTTCATTTTCAATCAATTTTTTCCACCAATTTTCACTTAATAATTTATTTCTAAATGACTCCTAACATTCATTAATCACTCAATTAACATCTTAAATACAAAAATTACCCTTAAATTACAAAAAAAAATTCAATTTATCCCAAATTTAATTATAAAAATAAAATAATAATTAAAAATAATTAAAAAATATTGGATATTACATAGTGCTTGTCGTCAATCGTCACTCAAATTAGGTGTCACGTGAATATTAACAAACATGTTCTCACTTTGTTAATTGTCAGTACCATGTTAGCTTTTAACAATCATTTTTACTCAAAACTAAAACTGAAACACTTTGCAAAATTTGTTATAAAAAAAGTTTCTATCAAAATTTAGAAAAAGCCAAAATTCGTGTGAAAATAATCTATTAAGTGTTGAAATTTTTTTTGCTATTCGAATTTCTTATCATCATGTATGATCAAAATTTCGCATAAGGAAAACTATTTCTGTAATTCAGTCGGTACCTAAAAAAAAAAAAAAATACGTTGTCTAATTATAAAACTTGATAAAAATGATATATCTCTAACACATGTGAGAATTTATATATATATATAAAGCAGCATTAACATTCGATCTAATTCCACTTTATTCTTTCATTTTCTAAGCGTGGATTTAGAATAAAATCATATCTTATTTATTTAATAACATGGTAAAGATAGATATTCGACCACAAAAATGAAATGTTCATAGTGCCGTAGGGCTTCTCCAACCTAGCGTTAAATCTCTATTTTAACGCTAGTTTTGGACACTATTCACTCTCCAATCTAGCGCTATATTGAGCACTAGTTTTGGAGATGCTACAGTGTCACGCCAATTTTGGCGCAACACTGTAGCTTGCTCTATTTTTTTTTTCCATTTTACTTTCATTTATGGCAATATCAATCATTTGTTTGACTAATTTATATTATTTATGTGAATATCAATCATTTGTATGACTAATTTATATTGTTTTTGCATATTTTATGTATTTCATTTTTGATATATTTTGTATTTTTAACTAATTTGAATATAATGTTAATTGATAATTTAATTAAGTTATAAAAATTAAATATCAATTCATAATCTTAAAAAAATCAAATTTATTTTATTTAATATTAAAAAATTAAATTTGTGTTTAATTTGTGAAAAATAATAATAAAAAATATAATTTAAAAGTAATATTGAGAAAATAATTTTTTTAAAATTAAAAATATAATAATAAATTAAAAATATTTTTACTATAAATACTGTATTTTTAGAATAAATTGTTATAAAAATAGAGTGTTGATTGAAAACCGCCTTAACTAGGCATTCAATAGTACCAACAAATTGCACCTGAGATAGAGTAATAACTTAGCAATACTTACACGTGGAAACCGTTAATTAACTAGGCAGACATGAAATAAAAGCTAACAGTGTTCGACATTGTTGATAGCTAGATTTCATGCATGTCAAAAACAACATACACTGTTTTAAGAAAGCAAAAAATCTCTAATAAAGCTGAAGTGAAATCTTATATATTAAACAATGGATTAAAAAAATAAGATTCTAAAAAAAGAGGTGGACCCTACGTACGATAATTATAAAAAAAAGAAAGAAAAGTTGACCGCCTGTTTAAAACAAAATTAAGATTAAAAAGTTAATCGTTGCAGTAAAACTTTAGCATGTGTAATAGTTTTGATCACCAAGGGATATATATGTTTCATAAATTTAGATTTTGATATTATCAAAGAGAGGTGGGGTCTGCTAGGATTGGTCGATCCCTCCCACCGAAGGTTCAGAGTATCCATACTCTTCTATTTTTGACTTACTTCCGTCTTTGAGGTTCAAATTTCGTCTTCAACTCTGGTTATAGTACCGACTCGATCTCCTTCAATTCTTACTTCTGTCACATGATATTATAATTAATTATATATCCTTCTAAAATTGAAAAACCTTTAAATAATTTTGAAATAATTTTGTTTTCATAGCTAAAATAGATTTTTGGCTTCACTACAATCTAGCTAGATTTTAAGATGTTCCTACTCAATTTACATTTGTTTTTATGGCAAATCATGCTAAGAGATTTTTTTTATGTCATTTTATTTGCTTCTACTATAAATTGAATTCACCATTTTTTGAGCTAGAATTGACATAAACCTAATGAGTTACAAATCCATTGATATATTCAGATATTATTGTTATGGATTATAAATTTTGTAATCTAATTTCAACTTAATCAATTTGTTAGTAGTTGTTTTTAGCTATTCTTCTCTTCTTCTTCTTCTTCTTCTTCTTCTTCTCTCGCTGTATATATATAAAAAATTAGGAACATGTTTTCTATTAAAGGAGAAATCTTTCAAAAATGTTTCTCTTTTTCTAAGAATAATGTCAGTGTTAGGTGTTCATTTTTCTCTCTTTGTGTTTCCAATTTCTCACCGACCAAACAATGTTCTATTATATCTTCATTTTTCATTCATTTGAATTCTCCATCACTTGTTCGTTGTTTGAATCAGATCAAATGTTAATTTTTTTTTTCAAAATCATTTTCTCGTAACCAAACACAAATCTCTTATATTTGTTAGCCATATTCTTCCTTCATATTTGTCATGTTTTCTAAAAGTTCTTATTTAGTCATATTGAAAACTTAACATGAATTTAATTAAAACCGTTCTTACGATCAAACGAATTGATGTAACAACAAAAATCAGAATAACCATTCTTCTAGTCTTAAGTTTTCATTGAAAATTTGATATTTTTGCATGTAAATTTAATATCGAATTTATGTGGGTACAACATATTGCCAAGGAAACAAATAAACAAGAAAGGAAAAGTCACTGAAGAACGTCTGAAACGAAATCTTGCTTTTAAATCAATAAAATATATAAACATTGTAGAGAATCTAATATTGCAACTGGATTCTAGCTGGACTCAGTTTCTCGACAAAAGGTGGCATGAACTATTGTTACATAGTTTCAAAAACATCTTTCATTCAAGTAGCTTTTCCATGACATAGTTACGATAAGAAATTGTTTTTAAATGTTGCTTAGATTGATGATAATCATATTTGTTTATGTTTGTGGAGCATATTACGACATGATAGAAATGCATATGCATTAATATTGTTTTTTCTTACGTGTTCAAATTTTACGTCTATTTTAAATGTTCGAATCTATTCAATTAATTTTTGCATGCTCTCAGAGATACAAAATAAAAGGTTTTACATTTTTTTATTTCAACTCTAAGATCTTGTATAAATCTTCAACTTCAAAAGTACTTATTGTTATTTAATTTATCTTCAAAAGTACTTATTATGATTTAATATAACCAAAAAATCTAAAGGTGCTACACCTTGGTTTAGTGGCTACGATGACCTATGCCCAAAGAAGATCGACCTAATAAGTATATTTCCTAATTAAGTAAATTGAAAACTTAGCGAACTTTAACACAAAATCATGGCCCTTGCTTAGTCCAAATTTTTTATTAAATCTTTCCTTTGATTTCAAAAGAAAAAAAGAAGGACCAATCAAATGTGTGACTTGGTAATGGCCACAAATCACATGGTATCACCATTAGAATGAGTTTGTCGGATCACTTTTTAGGGCCAATATTGGAAGGCCTAGTGATATGGCTACACATTTTGTGTGTCAAGCCACAAACATTTTGATTATGGTCTAGCATGTAGAAGAGGATAAACACTAAATCTAAAGTTTGTAAAAATAAAATAAATAATAATTATCAACAAAGAACAAGAGAAGCTGGATCAGAAAGTATAGACAACTCAATATGACTATCTAGAAGATTAAATTAATCAAACATCACTTTTTAGGCTAATTAGCAAAACCCATTTTCCATTGTTAACTATAGTCTTAGATTCCTTTTAATGTTATTTTTGTCCCATAAATTTAGATCATCATACATTTGACACATGAAACTACACAATTAGTTCAAATTAAATTCAAAAAAAAAATCTTTGATCGTGTTGATTAATCATTTCAAATTCATTCGCTTTTCTATATACACTTGAATAGCAACTTACTAATAATTAAAATTTAGTATTGTTGTTGTTTTTTTTTTTGTGATAGAGTAATATAAGCTCATTATTTTAATTAGAGGTCTAAAATTTAAACTTCAAATATGAAAAAGTTTTAAAATTCGGTAAAAATTTTGTCACTCACAAAAATCTCACTCAGGTCGAATACAAATTATTCTCCAATTTAGTCTCTTCTCTCTCACTAAACACACGATTGTATGCACCAAAGTGATTAAGACCACATTGAGTTAATATCCAATCCTAGATAGATCAATCTTTGTTTAGGTTAAACCTTTAAGCCCATCGTTTCGTGTCCCCTAATAGGGTAGCCAAGTGGGGTCGAAGTAACGCGAACACCCGCTAGACCACAAGTACATGAAGAAAAAATTTAAAGTATCTAATCTAATAAATCTCTCTTTTTAACACCATGATTGGAGTCATAAGCGACTATACTAGCTAGCTTGTGGGGGGACATCTTAAAACTTACTTTTTTTGAGCTACATTGATATGGATTTGAACGTCACCCCCATTTTTGACCCCCTTTATTTAGATTATTTTCTAAAATAATCCATTTGTTTTTTGACCAAAAAAAATGAGGATAGGGTTCTTGAGATGGAGAGGGTAGTGTAGGTGCTTCAAACCATCAATGGTGGGAAACATATTCATATGAAAGTTGAAACATATAAAAAGAAAATATTTATAATGCATTTGTAGGCAAATATAGGTTGCATAAATGTGTTACTCACTTAACCGTGGTTTTAGAGGATTATCATATAATTTGTCCAATACAAACAGTTTTTGAAGAGGTGGTTGTGGGACATTCACTTGCTGGTTTGTCTACAAAGTGGTGAGGAATAATTAAAATGAGGGAGATATAAGAACATTAATGTTTTAATAATTTTTTTAATATTTTTTAATTGTTTTGGGAAATTTTCTTTTTTGGGTTATTGACCTATGTTGGTGTTTATGAGGGAGGTGTTGGAAGATAGAAGCTTGGAGATTGTTGGCCCCATGAGCTAAATGCATCTAAAAAGGGTGGTGGTGTGTCTTGTTCCGTTTACAATTGACCTCCATGAAGAAATGTAAAGGGAAGTTCATAATTATGTCTTGTTTAAGTATATTTTTGGCCCCTCTTTTTTTTCCCTCTTATGAAAGAGAGGTGGAGGAACATAAACACAGCTTTGAGTATGCCCCCACATAGCCTATCTCTGGGAATTATACCTTCTATATGATGGTAGGTATGGGTTAGGAGGATCTAGACAGGATTTTGAGCTACTATTTTTCCACATTAATACCTTATAAACAATCTGCACATTTAACACCTTTCAACACCTCCACTTTTCTTTCTTTTCTTTTTTTAGATCGAGTAGAAGATTGACAAAATGAGTATAGATTGTATAAAAACAAAAGTGAGAAATTTTTCAAGGCTATAATATGTCAAATACTGTTGAATATGTTGGTAAAGATGAATTTTAAATCGGGTGTTAGGTTTACAACATATTGACACAATTTATTGTATTTTCAACATATTTCAATCATTGAAAAACTCGTCAATTTCTCTACTTTTTTTACTTGTGTAATCTGCCAATCTAAAATTTGCATATGTTATCTACATTTAATTTGTCAAAACCAAACACTCGGCTTGGATTAGGCTTGAATTTTTCTCAAATTTGAACTTAAAATCAACCAAATCAGATAACACTCAATCAACTCAAATTAAACGTTCAATTAAATCGGATTAAATTACGTCCTAATAATTATATACAATATTTTATAAATCATACGAATTGTGTTTACAGTCGAGAGTATACAAAGACAATTCTTGTGTTTTCTGAAATCTTCAGTGAAAGCAAAATGCTTAGGTGCATAATATCAAACATTTCATAATCAAACAGGCGGATACATAGACAGTTCAGAGCTCTGTGGAGAGAGATTTGATATTGTCCCCGATCATTCATTGTGGAACCCTGCAACTTGGTTGACATAGACTCTTTAAGTGTCACTTTCTTCACCACCCGTGCATTTTCTCCAATCAAAATTGACAACTTTGTTGTAAATGTTTCTGCAAGTGGAAACATGAAATGTCACAAATCTCACACACCATTTTCCATATCTTCCAAACATCCATATATGTTACCGGTGTGTTCGACTGTTGTGCAGCAATAGATTGCGAAAATAGATTGCATTGTGAAAAAAAGAGACATTGACTCGTCTTTTTAAAGGTACAGTGTGTTTGAATGGTGAATTTACAGTTTGAACAATTCCAGAAACACGCACAATTCCCATCAAGATATAAATTCAGATTGCCACAAGAAAAACACTGCAAAGTTTAATACCAGAGATGAACATTTTAGCATAAACTCCATAAACTGAAACCACTGAAACATCTACAAAAGAAGTAAAAAAAGAAAATGGAAAAAGATGAGATCACTCAAACACAGAAACTTCTCCATTCCAACTGCACGAAGCAACGACGTTAGGTAAGACGGGATGGAAAGCAACGTCTATGCAAGCCTGCTCGTACGCCTTAACTTTCCGGACAAGCTTGGATGATCTGGAGCTGTAAAAATACATAAAACCATCTGAAGAGCCAGAGACAAGCATGTCGCCATTGATGCTGAAATTGCATTTAATGGGGAAACCAGAAACCCCATGGCCTTCATATCTTTTATACTTGTCTAGTCTGAAAGGAGGAGTTGAAGAGAAGATTGCGATGTAATTTCCATTTGACTGGGCAACAAAGCATGGATCAAAAGGATGGCACCTAATGCAGGGACATGTATATGCCTCTACGTAAACCTGATAAAGGGGAAAAGATAAACATTACTTAAAATGTCATGAGAAACCGTCAATACTCTAATCCGCTAGTCACCCACTCTTTGTATAAAAAAAACGTCATGACATTGACAGACTAAAAAGAATAGATGCTGAATGTTCAGGTACATGAATGATGAAAAAACACTTAATGCTTTCATCCAAGCTGTGCTCACTGTAGAATTTATCAGCTGTCGCAATAATAACACAAATAAAAAAGAATAAACGCTGTATATTTGTTTCTTCAGGTACATGAATGCAGAAAATATGCTTTGATTCTTTCATCCAGTCCATGTAACCAAAAATAATAATACGCTGTGAAACTTGAGTGACAATGTAGCTGTGAAGATAGCTATCTATACTGATAAACAAGTATTATCAATCTTTAGATCCTGTTCAAGAAAGCAAAAATCTCAAAATGGAGACCTTTCACAACACAACCTAATAAAAGAGGTCACCAACAAGCTGTTAAATTAAAGATAAGCATACTGGCCCCCAAGCAAACTTTATCCATCAAATAAAACGTGTTGAAATCTCATGAAAACTACTTGTTGGAGGACAGAAAACCATTAATGCTCTAATCCTTGCTGAAAGTGATAATCTTTAAATAAATAAATAACCTAGTGAAAAAATTCTTTATTTAACAATTCATAGTAAATCGATAAGCCGCTAATGCCTAATAGCAAAATTTCATTGCTTCAAGTTCAGCAAAAACAATAAAATACCATCATGCCTGAGAAACTAGATTCAATGCTAGTGTTAATCCAGAAACTACATTGCATCAAACCTGACCTCTTTACACATCAAGAACACATCCACAAAAACTCAAAATACATTAAATAACCCTATTCAGTTACATTCACCAAACTCAAAATGGTTTAACTAACCATATTTTCTACTTCCTTCAATACCCTATGTTAAGTCAAACCATCACGGACAAGATCTTAAAGCAATAGTTACATTGTCTCATCTGATTTCTTATCAAGTGATCCAGTACATCGCCAAGTTGTGTTCACTTTTAGTGGACAATTCCATGTTGTGGCCTACCAAAAGGAAAAAATATCTCTTTCTCTCTCTTACGGGCAAAAAATAACAAAGTAGGCATATTTCACTATTTACATCTTCCACATAAATAAATAAAATGTTAAAATCATTCAAAATTTGATGACCACGATTGAATTTTCTTCAGGCTACTGGGAATCAAAAGGTGAAGTGAATGTAGACAAGTTTAGAGAAAGAAGATAAAAATTACAAGGCAACAGCAAATATCTTTTTCGTTGCTCAATCACTGACTGGGAATGGAAGGCCTTAGACTAGTTAGTAGTTCCTCGAGACTAAGTGCCTAAAGTATGTTTATAAAGCCTGATAAATGAAAAAATCATTTATAGGTTGCAAATGTAGATTTATACAAAACGCTCCTAAACAGTAGAACATGGGATATTTTTCTTCAAAAAAAAAAGATATATTCACATGGAAAGATAAATATCAAACAGAAAACAAGATGGTCTGACTTGCTAATCGAATGTAAGACTTGTTAATTAGGAAAACAATTGCTTAACTTGCCAAGCTATACAAAAAACACACCACAGCATGTGAAATAGAGTAGAAAAGAAAGCGAGAAAATGTTGCAAAGAATTTTAAATGAATCGTCAATATTTTCTTTGTACGACTATACAGATCTCAGAAATTAATGGACATTGAGGAACTTGTTTATCATGGCTAGAAAATGTTTCCAAGCATTTCCAATGAATTTTCCAATATTTTCTTTGTATGACACTACTAATTTCAGAAACTAAAGGACATTGAGGAACTTGCTCATCATTCCTAACATGATATTCAACATACAATGTTATTAAAACACCAAAAAAGCAAAGGATAAAGACATTCAACATAACCACATTAAAGAAAAAAGGGAATAATGAAAAAATCCGTAAATGCTACTTTGGATCAAGGATCGAATGAGATTATATTGAAAAATTTACTAAAAAAAACCCCACAATTAAATGATTGGTTCAAAAACTTACCCATTGTTAAAGATATGAACGCAAATAAACAAATAAAGTGATGAATTTCCTAAAACCAACCAAATAAGCGTTCCACGGAACGAGCAGAACACAGAAGACGAAGTTCACGAAGCAAGATATCTGAAGATGCAATTCAATTGAGCAAGGGGCAGAAAGGAAATTTTAAATCTACAAGCAGTTTCTCCCATGCAATATATGACTATTTCTCCCATACCAATTCCTTCATGCACATCAGGTATAAGAAATTACTCTTACACATTGTTTCATTTATATGCTTTTAAATTTGTTTCTCATGAAGCAAAAACCTAAGCCCCACATCCCACTTCTTATCTTCCGTTCTAAATACATATAAATTTGTTTCGTTATTAACACTGTGATACAAAACATTATCTCATGGAAATTATGTGAAAGAGACATTCTAGTTCATTTTTAGGAGCATTTACCTTGTAGAATATAAATGCATAGAAAATGCAATTTGGTTTCAATTCATTCAAGATAGAATTCTGGCCTGGTCATACTGTATTCAGTTATACAACTAACCAAAATACAAGAAAATAACATCTTCAAAACATGATTGCTCAAAAACTAACAAACATTATCCTCACAATAAACCCAATGATCTGAGATTTCAATTGATAGATCCTAATAATTTGAACCTTGTGAATGTCATTTAGAATTTTATGTCCAAGAAAGTAATATCTTCCAAGTGGACCTTTCAATAGACCAGAAAAAGAGGAATAAAAAAAGAGGTACCCAAAAGCACCAACTATTGTGTCATCCACAGAGCAAACCTTAAAACAAATTCACAAGCAGCCGTGGAAATAATTGAACTTGAAAACGTCATGCTTTATGCTTTATCTATAAGTGCATGAAAGATGAATCATTTCGGGGATTGCACATGATAGCATCTAAATTTGTAGGATGTTCATGTGCTTTCTTCATTTAACATGGAAGTAACATCCAATGACATGCAAATTAGAAGTTGGAAAGAGCTCCCATTAAAGACATTCAACTGTCATGATTATGGAAAATTTTCAAAGAAAAATTCAACCCAACAGCACAACATTTGCAATGTGGTAAACCATTCAGAGACATGTAAACCATACATGAAATAAATAAATAAATCATAAATCAAAAGGCTGATAGACAGTAAGGAAAAGGCAGTCACATTTCATTTTCATGCTACCACATAGTTGAGACAATAGCTTTGCTTGACACTGTATTACACTTCCAAAGCAAGAAAAGTTATTCTTCTATGGCTCTGTTTGGGACTGTGGTACAAGAGAGTGTCACTAGCAAACAACAGACAAAAGATGTGGCACAAAAGTTATTGTACAAGTGTTGGAAATTGTTTAGTTAAAATAGTATAACTTGAGAAAATTATTTAATTTTTTTGAAATTGAGAATTATTGAATTAAATATTATTGTATTAAATTTTAATTAATATATTAGAACATTAGGATATTTATACCTATTAAAATTAAATGTTTTAAAAGTATCGTGGCTGGTTTAGTTTTTGCATTGGAAAAAAGCAACAAATGTTAACTTTTCTTGAATTGTGTTTTGAAAAGATATTGTGATTCCACAGTGCAATTTTTAAGTCATTACTAAACACTTAAAAATTGCGATTGATTTTCAAACACCATTTTGTCATATCAATGCAGTAAATAGAGCTTATATCAAGTTTAGGACACTTATAACATTTGATTCTAATGTCTAATGCAAGAAACCAACCTTTGATTGCATGACTATGACACTGTGAGACAAGTTCCACTATTCCAGGCCCCTAAAACTATGGATGCCTGTCAATTTCAGGAAACTTGTTCACTTTGAATTGTAGAACAACTGATACTGGAAACTTCTAAAGACATTTTTTATGTTCTATCATCTATTGATCTCTCCACTTGTACAAAAATAGTTTAAACAAATATGCTCCTATGCTCATATCTAAGCACACATCTATGATTTGCTTACTTGTCTGAAAATCCTCCTTCTATCCATACTTTTTTAAAGAGGATCAGTGTTCCTTCAATCACTTACAGATAAATGCATTGATCCAACATATATTAGTCATTCACATATTGAGTATCTCAAAAACTATTCCATTAGAAATAACAAAATCCATTCAAGCAATCACAATATATGTCAAACATAGTCAGTTTATAAAAAAAATAGCAGTATATTCATTGAAGACAGAAAGCCTGCTAGATTTGAGTAATTAATCAATTTACATAACAATTTCATTGACCCAAAGATATGACAAAGCAGAGTGCTTAATTTCATCAAATGCTGCATATACATTTGAACATTTGGTCGAATGGAATCAGCACTTAATGTTATCCCACACACCAGCATTGTCTTTCCTGTGTAGAACAGTGAACACAAGAAATGCACTGACTATCTACAGTTCAGGCAAGAAATTCCACGAAACTTGCAAGCTCAGAAGTATGCACAAGAATTATAAAGAAGCATTAGAATACATAAAGAAGCAAACGGCACATAATGTGACTAAGGAAAAAGAATGAACAGCTTTACCAGACAATATAAAGAAGCAGTGGAAGAAGATGCTTACTTGGTTGGATAGTGGAACCTGTCTTGACACATCCCAAACAATAATTGAATTTTCACTAACATTTCCTCCGGAGACAT
>CAODLS011121436.1:0-11451 GCA_948243855.1 Flueggea neowawraea | reverse complement strand
TTGAATCTTTTGATTTGTAAATTATAATTTTTATTGATTTATTTATAAACAACGAATTATTTAATTAATGATAGATGTCTATTGATTATTCAATTAATATCAAAATATCAAGTCATTTTCTATGGATATAATAAATGAGGCGTACGAAAAGTTTGTGAATTAGTTTTTGTTGATTTTTTAAAAATTTTATCAGTTCTTTTTTGTATGTTAGGTTTATTCTTTTTTATTGATTATAGGGGAGGCGGGGACAATAGGTAGGTAGTATACGTCTGCTAGGCGTGACCATGTAGGTTTTAAACCTAAAGGTATCTTTTCCGCTACGAAATGTTCTTAAGAGCCATAGTTGACACTCGGACACGGACTTGGGCCCGCGCCGAGTGAGGTCACTTTAGTACCTCACCGAGGACAAGCGGATTGGGCCTGAACAATCCAACACTAATGCAACACGGGCTCGGGCTAGCAACCAGTCGGACGCTGGATTTATGCCGCTCCCTCAGAGGCTCGAACCCACGCAGCGCACTAAGGTCAGCGCTCCCAACTACTCGACCACCCCTCGGGGGGTTGTATGTATGTTTGGTTTATGGAAACTATGTACTTCAATTATTAAATTCTTAATATTAATGCCATAAGACTATTCTTGTTCTGATAATTGATATCATTATTAAATAATGATTTTTTTTCAAGAAACATTAATTTGTTTAATTTTTGTTGTAAGAGTAGTACTTTTTAACTATTGATTCTCATGAACTAATTTTAATGATTAATTATAATTTTTATTATCATGATTAAGATTGTAGGATATGAAGAAGTATAATTAGGGACCACAATAAATTCTGTATTTTTTATTTGATTTTGTATTTTTTATTATAATGATTTTGTAGTCAGTGCCTTATTTGAGTCCTCTCGCATGTTATTTGGAAAGCTTTCCTTATAATTTCAAATTACTCGTGAGATTGTAGTTTATTTAGACAACTTTCTTATTTGATTCCTTTTCTCGCAGGTATCTAATATTGAATACATTTCAATCCTCTGAAAGCGTGGTTGTTTCTATAATGGTGATTGTAAATTATTAGCGATATATTAATTTATGGTTCAATTTTTGAATGCAAGGATTAGACTAATTTGTTTCTATATATAAATCTTTGTGAATAAAATCAACAGCTGCTTTTGTTTCTATATATAATATCGTTCACAAAATCAACTGCATTTACAAAATACAAAATCATCTGTTGAATAACACTTGGCGCATTAATAATGTGCCAAATGACATTCAGTTAGGTTACCAAATGTCGTGATATCAGTAAATGTATTCTGCTTTATATTAATATATAGATACTTTGAAAAATTCTTTTCAAAAAAGTTAATTTAAAGGTTTTTTTAAGTTGATATTTAAAGGCATTTTTAAGTTCAAATTTTTAAAAAGTTTATTTCTAGTTTATATGAAGTTGATATTTAAAGGCATTGTTAAGTTTAACTTTTTAAAAAGTTTGTCTCAAGTTTATATTAAGTTGATATTTAAATTGAAAAAAGTAATCTAAAAAAAGTTAAAAATAAAATGAAGAAAAATATATTTCAATTTGATATAAATCGATATGTAGTTGAAAAAATTATGTAAAAAAAATTAAAAGCCCTAAAATGAAGAAAAAAGATAACAGGGAAATGAAGTTGAAAAAAAAAAGGAACATACATTACAAGACTGGCTTCCCGATGAGAAGAAAAGTGTTTGGTCTCTTTTTGTAATAAATTTTTAAAGGAATTCCGTTTTGTAATCAGCCCATATTTATTTTTGACAAGACTAAAAAAGTAGACAGAATTTTCTTTATGTGGGTTGGGGCCCAAACGAAAGTCTATCTTGTAATCTTGTGCCTTTTTGTCAAGAGACTCAAACAAAAGTCATTGACGTGAACGAAGTAGATAGAAATGTAGATGAAGCATATTCCCCAAAATACCCCCAAGAAATAATTGATCCCAGTGCTCCCATTCTTAAACTTTCATAGCACCCAGATGCCTCATGTTCCCAACCTCCCTGTTTCTAAACCAGCGGTTTAGCTGTTCTACAGAACCCACTGTTCCTAAACCGCGGGTTGGTTTCTTAAAGCGTGGGTTAGTTGTTTCTACAAACCCCCCCTGTTCCTAAACCGCCGTTTGGTTTCTTAAACCTTGGGTTAGTTGACTTGGTGACAACTTGACTTAGAATTTCTTCTTGATTAATGATTTAGAAAAAGAAAGACAAATTAAAGCAGCAATTTTGGCCTTCAAAGTTTAACTTATTTTTAGTTGAGTTGGTCTAAAGATGGGTCTGGTCCTCTTCTTTGAAAAAGTTCAATGAGTTAAGAAGGTATACTATTTTCAACGAAATCAAATTACTCCTAATACAAATTAAAAATTTATAGTTAATATTTTTTAAACCAATTTTTCTGTTGAACTGAACATTTTATTACATCAAACATGTTCAACGAAATCACTTTTAAAACCACCATCTTTAGTTTGATAATACAAATTGAAAGATAGTGTATCTTTATAAAAAAAAGGGAAGACCCATTCTTATATTTTTAAAAATTCTTAAAAAATTATCCATTATATGCCTTAAACCTAAAATCTTATGATTATAAATATGAATATTTACAAACTGAATTATCCATTATTTACAGAAAAGTAATGTATAAGTTATAGAAAATTAAATAATAAAAAGCAAAAATTGATAATATGCACTTTCTTGTTGGATTGAAGAAATTGTTTTTTAAATAAAAGATAAGAGATTATTTGAAAAGAGAGAAACACCATTTCATATATGACGGATAATATATTTTTAAATAATAAAAAATAAAAAGGTTCAAAAAAATGACGTATACATTACAACATTTCAAAAGTCTTGAATAATAAAATAAAACTAACTAATAACAAATTTAATAAAAATACAAAATATACTTCTTTATTTTATACTCTCCCAAAGCCCAAACCAGTATAACCTAGTTGCACAACCGATATTATATTGACCCAGTCGTTTAAACCCTCTAGAGTTAGCCGGGCCGAGCTGTGACAAAAGTCTTCCAGCGCATTATGTAACCCTAGAATCACCGTACTTATCCTACCAATGTGTTTTGTCCTCAAAGTGGGCCCCGCCGCAGCAAGACCCGACCTCTTTCTTGCTTTTCGCGCAAGCGCAAATAAAAATAAATAAATAAAAGAAAAAAAATTTGGAGAGTCGCACACGCGCAGGTCGAGAGAGCTATACACAAGCCTTCGCCGACTCACTTGCAACGTCCACGCCGACTATAATTTTCAGTACCTATCGACGGCGTCGTATCTATCCCTAATTGTTCCTCTTCTCCTCTCTAGTTAGGCTTCTTCTCTCGCTCTCTCTCCAGATCTATCTCTCAATGTATTATTTCGTCAATGGTTTGCAGGTAGTTCTCTTCGATTGCAGTTTTTTGACCGTTGATTATGTAGATCGGGCTTTATTTTCACTGTTATTGATTTCCTTGCGTGTTTTGTTTCTGGATATCTAAGTAATTGTTGATTTTATTGTGAAATTGTGATTTTATTATTTTTGTTGCTATTATTACCATTAGTTCATGTTGTTTTCTGTAAATTTTGGAACATAGAATAATTGAATTTTGTAGATCATGAAATAAATTCATGTAAGGTTTTTGATTCTACATATATCCGTATATGTGCGTATATATGCTTGTATATTTCGATTGTTGTATGGTTTTGTTTTCAGATTTAAAGAATAATTAATTGATTGTTCTATTAATCGTTGATTTGTTACTGTTTTAATGCTATGTTTTGGTTATTACTATACTCGCTGATCCTTGCGTATATGAGTTGAAATATTGCCTCTGTTTTACGAGATTTGATGAATCAGGGAAAATCAATTGTACCAGTCTCTTTTGTGCTTTTAACTACCACTTATATACTCAACTGGACCATTTTTTTTTGCTTGGCTGGGTTATTTAAAGTTGTTATTCATTGGTATGACTGTATCAATGGAGCTTAAAGTTTAAAGTTATCGTTTGATGTTCTTCTTGTATGTTATAGGGGCAGAGCTGCTGACGGCTGTACGATAAATAAGAAAGCAGCTTTACTTCTGTGAATTTTATTACGATTATAGGGAAGAGGAATGTGTGTACAGAATCACTGACTCGTAACTACAGCATTAGGTACGTGTACTTTTTGCTACATCTATATATCCGTTTTGCTTGAGTCACCTGCATCTTCTCCCTTATGCAGGTGTTTGATATATTCGTTTGAAAGTGGCCTTTGTGTTATTAGTCATGTTAACAAACTTTTGTTCTTCTGTTGCAAGTCTTGTGCTTGTTCATAGACATTTAAGAATTCGTATTTTTATGGGTCAAAAGTGTGCCTTATGCTGTGAAATTTATTGACTGATATTGCTTATGAGAAATTTTGAAGGTTTCACATATTAATAACGCTTTGATATATGTCTGCTGCAAGGAAATTGTACCGCATGCCCTTTTTGTTATTCCATTAATTTTTAGTATAATAATTTTTGTCCTCATTTGTTCCAAAATTGAAATCTAATAAAATTGAAATCTAAATTTATTAGGAACCATAACATTGCTGGCATATTCATAGCAATATTAAGTGAAAATTTCAATAAGATGTCTGATTAATGATAAATTTGGTCTGAGATTTTCAATATGAAGTTTTCTTATTGCTTTTCTTTGAAGCAAATTTTGTCAAGATGATTTTTCACCTTGTAAATATTGTTCTGATTGTATTCAGACCTCGTATGTTAGCCTGCTAATAAAAATAGCAACATGATACTGGTAGTGGTACAAGAATCTGCCGTGATGTGAAATATTATTTTTTAACTCTCTGCTTAATGAATCCTAAATTTGTGAAATTTATAATCGTTTAATGTTTTACAATATCTCAATTATAAAATGTCTATGGTGTGGGACCAAAATCTCTATGCATTAGATTTGCACAGTAAAGTTACTCATGTATGAATTGAAAAATTGTTGTCTTTATTATTTATCTATTTGATTGGCCTGGTCTAAATGAACAAAATTACAGAGAGACACTCTTGGGTTTTTGATGGCAAGATGGTGTTTATTTCTCAAGAACAAGTGGACACAATCTGTCAATCTTAATTTCAAGATGGCTTTGGCACTTTGAGCAATCGTACCAATGGTTTTGCCATAGTGATGGGTAGGTCTGGAAGCAGAGGATTCTGTTTGTACTTTGTACATATGGTGTGAAGCTTCCTCCTTCAAATCATTGGGTTTAAGGTCTCACCGAAAGTAATTACACTCTGTGTTCTGTGTGAGGTCATGTCCTCAAGTTTATGGGGATCTGTTGTGAATATATTAAAGAATAGCTCTGATTTTGAAGACAAGAGGCACAGTCTCGTTGTCTCACTGAAAAATCTCCAATTTTCTGGTCCTTCTTTGACGTTGCTTGCTCTGATGTTTACTGTAAAATCAATGAGATGTGTGGTCCA
This sequence comes from Flueggea neowawraea, assembly GCA_948243855.1. Lineage (NCBI taxonomy): Eukaryota > Viridiplantae > Streptophyta > Magnoliopsida > Malpighiales > Phyllanthaceae > Flueggea > Flueggea neowawraea. The sequence continues at coordinate 5,981 of CAODLS011121436.1, read as the reverse complement.
TTCCGAATTAATTTAGTTATTTTATGTCATTTGTAGAGTTGATAGGAAGCTGATTAATATGTTGATTGTATTGGTCTTTTTTTTTTGGTGAATAGAAAATGGTAAGTTTCAAAATATGGTCAAATTTTGCATCATTAGAGCACAGTTGGAAATGGGAGGTTTTGTATTAGTATCAGTCTCTCTCATTCTAATGCGAACACACACACAAATGAAGCAAAATTTTGTCATGAGGTTATTGTACGAATCCAATATAAAGTGATGAGGTCCCACATCAGTTTTTATTGTTTATTTACTGAGTTAGTCAGTCCTAGATGTTTCTGCAAAACTATTATTTTATTCAACTTTGTTTGACTTCCAGATTATATTAACTGATGGATTAACTTTGCTGTTTATTTCTCCACAATCATCAGCTTTCTTCGATTGTTTGCAAGTGCTCCTTGAGGTCTTATTCATTGAACCTAATTGAAATTGCCTTTGTTAATTTGATTATAACAATTATTGTGTCGTGTGTTCTGATCGAAAGGTTTGATTGTGTTCAAGCTCTTAATACTCCCATTATTTATGCCATGAGCTGCATCTGTTGAGTTTTCTAGTCTTAGATGTTGTTTATGGTGTTAATTAAGGAAGCATCTAATTATGTTAAAACTGGAATGCAAAACTTGCTTCGTGGGTAAGACCATTTTTACATGTTTGTTTAGAATTACTTAGATGATTTTTTGTTGGTTTGTCGACAAATTAAGGCCGCGATTGATGAAATTTTTTGGTGAAGTCTTGGCTTTGCTGTTATCTTGGTGATTATCTATTGTTGTATCATGGACTGTTATTCTTTTCTCCAGTTACAACATTCAGCTGATTCACTTCAATTATATTTGTTTTACCTTAGCGGTTTACTTGTGGGGCTAAAACAACTTCCTCTGAAGCTTTTTTACATATGTTTCTTATCTTTTTATGCACTTCTAGAATTGTTTGGCAATATAAAATCAAACTACTACCCTAGTATGCATACATGTGATTGGTTTAGTTGCATGTTTCTTATGGTCGTGCCCATGTCTTCATGGAGAAAGTCAATTGTTGTGCTGATTTTGGCAAGTTTTATCTTTGCAGTTGTGTTTGCTGACATGTTTTGCTTGTCCAGGATTTTCAGATCATCATCGATGGCTTTGTATCTTTGAAACTGGTTGGAGGCTAGAGTTGTTACTTTTTCTCGAACAGTTGAAATTAGACTTCTTGATAGGGAATTACATAGTAGATAGTAATGGAATCCAGAATCGCAAAGGTATTGGATAGTAGTAGAGTTATGCTTGGTTTGAAAAGGAAACGAGCATCATGCTATGCAGCACTATGTTCTGGAGCTTCCCACTCGGTGCTACCAGAATGTCCGACTAGGAACTCTTCAATCAGTAAGCTGGTAAAACGGAGGAAAATGCTCAGAAGCCAACGGAAGTTTCAAAGCTGTGGATCTAGTTTTAGAAGATCTTTGCTCTGGTGTTATTCAAATTTTAAGAGAACTGGGGTGCCACACCGTCTTATGTTTCGCCAAAATGGTGAATGGATCAATTTTCCTCAAGATATTGTTGCCGTTGTTAAGAAGGATTTTCAAGTTAATAAGGCAGCTATTGAGGTTGAGTTAGCTGGTCGCCAATATGTACTGGACTTTTTGCATATGTTCCGTTTGGACAAGAAAACAGGTTTACAGCAAGCTATTGCTTGGATTGATGAAGCTGGTGACTGCTTCTTCCCAGAAATCTATGGAGATGATTATGAATCATATGACTGTGCCAAGCATGGTTGTGTCAATAATGAGAATCATATGTTTAGAGACAATTATGGGCTGCATGAGATCAAGCTGCAACTTGAAATTGACATAAATGGTGCTGATCAGTCTAAGTTGAAAGAGTGCAGTGGAGATTCAAATGCTATTGTCAAGCATATTCAAGTTGCCCATAAATCTTTAGGTGAGAATTATGTTATGGAAGCTGAGGATAGTTGCAACAAGAAGCCTGGTGAAAAAATTGATGAAACTGGAGAGGAAAATCAACAGGTTAAAGAAAATTCAATCGCTGATATTGAGAAGTTAGATCTTGATAGTGTTCGAAAGATGTTTATCATGGGCATGGGGTCATTTATAGGCGTAGAAATTGTAGATATTTACCCCTGCTCCAGCCCTTCTATGCAAGCTCGTTTGGCAATGTTCCAGAAGCAGCTTGAATTGATTAAGAATTATCGGGGGGATGCAAATGTCAGGTATGCTTGGCTCCCTACCTCCAAAAGTGCACTGCAGACTTTGATGTCGTACGGTCTTGGTTATTGTGGAGCATCTGCAACCAAGTCCAAGTTTGGCATTGGTATTCATCTTTCTGCGGCAAACTGCTGCCATATCAGGTTGGAATCCTTTTTTGATCTGTTCACATACATTAATGTTAATGATATTCTTTTTGGGTAGTAGCTTTGGCAGAAGGTAAATTATTTTGTACTTGAATTTGTATCCATTTCGCTCTTTTGATGCTACTGCTATTCGTTCATGTGCTGCTTTGCAGTGGCAGCAGTCATATTTTAGCATATTTGCTTAAACCTTGTATTTTCTTGTTATAATCCAAGTCAATAGTTTGGTTGTGTTGATGTTTAGGTTGGTATCGTGGCTTTTCCAAGATTATTGTTTTACCTTTGCCATCAATTCATTTTCCCTTGGGTGATGCAGAGAAGATGTTCTAATGAGATCCTCATGTTATGATAATTGTATTTTTCATTGTTAGTATAGATTTTAGGTTCCTATCAAATGTTTCTGAGAGGGGGATTCAATCTTTTTTTGATTTATTTACAGTGTGAATAATTGTGATGTTGACGAAAATGGAGTACGTTACATGGTATTCTGTCGTGCAATAATGGGAAACATGGAGCTTGTTAGGCCTGGAAGTCAACAGTTCCATCCGAGTAGGGAGGATTTCGATAATGGAGTTGATAACATTGAGAATCCTCAAGAATACTTTATCTGGAATATGAATGTGAACACTCATATTTATCCAGATTTTGTTGTTAGTTTCAAGGTTTCTTCCAACAGTGAAGGTAATATGCTACTCTTGCTGGAAGTTTTGATTATTTGATAAAATATGTTATGCTTTGCATTTACATGTTTCTGAGTTTTTTCCAGAATGAGATTTAAATTTCTGTGGATAATGTTTTCGTATATAATATAAGTATGCTTCTTCATTTTTTATTTTTTTGTCTTGAGCATGGCAGAAAATTTATGTTGCAAAAGTGAATTAGTGTCTTGACTGATACATTCTTTTTGAATACTGAAATCCGAAACTTCTCATGGTTGAAACTCATCAACTTGTTTGGATTTTATTCTCGCAAGGGCTTCATCTTGCATTTTTTTTAAATGAGTTTTTTTTCCTTTTTGTATTGGAGTATAAATTTGGATAACTGCCATGACCATCGATTTTCTTGGATACTGGTATTTAGAAGACTGTTTAGTTGTAAGATCAGATTCTTGTATGTGCTTGTGTTTGTTGTTCATTACTTGCATTTACCTGCATTTCAACTGTTGGTTCTATGAACTTTTTTGGTATCCCTTGTGGGTTTCATGCGAACAACCTGAACTTTCTTTATGATATATATATATATATTTTTGGATAGTTGAGCACTAGATATATTTTACGTTGGCCTCACAGGGTTTCTTGTTGGGAGTGAGAGTAAGAATGCTATTTCAGGCATTACTACTGCTGTGCAAGGTGCTTGGGGAGATCTACCAACTGAATCTCCCACAGTTGATCTGAATTTGCCCATAGAATCCCCTGCAGTTGATCTGAATGTGCCAGTAGAGTCTTCAGGAAATGATATGGTAAGAGTACAAATTACATATGTCCGCATCTTTTGTTCTATATTATTTTTCTGCATATTGTTTTCTACTTTGCTGTTATGTTGACCAGTAGATGTACCCAAGACTTCTGCACTATGTGGTTTGGTCTCGACATGTTCTCTTTATTGTAACTCGTATTCGTTCATATATATGGTAGATGAGTTGCCGTATTTTCGGCTGTAGGAAACCTTCTCCTTTCCACTTAGGATTAGTTGTAACATGACTTGCGGTTGTCAGGACTTATCATAGATCAGATCCTTCTCAAGGTCCATGGAAAGTTCAGCGATTCTATGCCATAGCGTTTTACGGTGTATCCTAGATCCAATAGACGTATAGGTAGGTTTGTTATTGGAAGACCAAAAATCACAGTGAAGAAATTTTGAAGAAAGGGGCAGTGAATGTCATGATGGTGGTCAAACCATTGAAAGGCTATTGAACCATCTCTTACATTGAAGAGCCGGGGAGCTGGATTGTTGTCCACCGAACTGTTATTGAGGCTCATTTATATTCTTATTTTTGATTTCATTCTACTAAATTCTCTGTGATCTTACAGAGAAGTGAGGGTCAACCCTTGTCCGATTCGGGGGGTTCTATGGGAAAGGCTCCTAGTCTGGGTTCAAGCAATACAAGAATGCCCAAATCGCCTTTTATGCCATTTCCCATGTTATTTGCAGCAATCTCTAATGAAATACCTTGCAAAGATATGGAACTTGTAAATAGTCATTATGAGCTTTTCCGGGTATGCTGGATATTAATACTACTATGTTGATTTTATGCTTTGACGGAAATATGTACTGATGGTTTCTTTTTATCTTATTAGGCGAAGAAGATAAGTAGGCAAGATTTTGTTAAAAAGTTGAGGTTGATAGTCGGAGATGGTTTACTTAAGTCGACGATAAACAGTCTTCAATGCAAGGTAGGTTTTATTTGTGCCGTGTTTGTGATTAAATAATTCGTTAACATCTCCAAAACTCCAAGTAGTACAAAATTTGAACATGTGAAACTTCTATGGTCAATAGCTACACCTATTTCTTATTGTCTCTATGCAGTAGTTTGACGTCTTCCTTTTGTATTTGCTTGTCTTGTTTTCGAGAATTAAATTAGACCTGATGAGAATCCGTCAGGTAGAGATAATGAAAATCTGTCAAGTTGAGACTTTTTTATTTAAGGGAAAAATTGACAATTTTTCCTTCAGAAATGATTTTCTAAATTAAATTGTTTACAATATTAATCGAACCCCAGTACACTATATTGAATAATGTTCAATTTTACCTTTTTGCTGAATAATGCTGTGCCTCGATAATCCTCTGTGTAAAATCTTGTTTATTTCTTTTGTTATTTTTCTTCATTTCTTTTTTAAGTTGATGCAAAATCTATTGTTTATCTGCAGACGCCATCAATGTGTGCAGTGGAATCAGCCAAACCTATTGCAGGGGGTTCAGGTGGCCTTTAATCGTCAAGAGCTCCTTCCAGAATGTGGCATATCGTCATGGAATTTTAGGTAAAGTTTGTTTGATGCTTGTGTTCTAGAATGCGTCGACATGAACTTTGTGAAATATCTCGGTGGGTTTCTACTCAAGGGGTGCAGTTCTTATATGCTTTTATTTTGATTTTGGTAGTTTACAAATTGTTTTAGTTTTGGAACCAAACTTGGTTATAGCCGAAACTTGTAAGGGTCTTGTGCCCAACTATCTGACTTGTATAACTTGCTTAGCTTTAGCTGTCCGGTTTCCCAATTATATTGCAACTACTTATTCTAGTTCTTTGGCTCCTCTTACTGATGCCTAAAATTTCATTGATTACATTCGAATCATGGATTGCTTTGAGAGCAAAGCGCCTTCCCTTTCGGTCTTGGTGCCCTGTAATGTTGCGGCTAAGGTAAAACTTTACTTCCTTTGTTCACGCCCTTATTCAGATCCCGCGTGCGTGTTTCAGCCTGCTTACCACACCGGACGATTATCAGCGGATCGTCGTCGTTTTTGTTGCGATGATAGCAACTTGTCGACAATAATTTAGTGTGATACGACACCAAAGAAAAAAAAAGGCAGACGATTGACAACATTTGTGAACAATAGATAGATGAAGGGACAATTATTGAATTTGAATATCAAAATGTGGTAAC
>CAODLS011121108.1:0-21077 GCA_948243855.1 Flueggea neowawraea | reverse complement strand
TAAACCGAAATAACAATGTTTACATGATTGGGCTAGGGCACAAAACTAACATTCCCATATTAAGTTTGACCTTAATCCGAAAGATTTACGTCGACCTATCTCTAGGTTTGCGTGCAACTCCTCTCACCTATGAGTGATTCTAAACACACGAAAAATCTCTCAATTCCCATGCATTCAATCAATTATTGAATCAACACACTGGTAGAATTAATTCAATAATAACAATAAACATCATAGGCAAGTCTCAATTCATGAATCAAGCAACAAAATAACAAAGCCCAATCAACAGTTTATACTAGGGTTCATCTCATCCAGATGCAATAAGAATTTAGTTCATGTTAACAAGGAATACAACAGCAAGTAATAAAGGAAAACAAGAGAAAGAAAGGAAACCCATTGATAATCCTTTAATCTTCAAGCAATCCACTTAATCTTGATGTTGATTCACACCAAGGTGTGTTCCTCTTCAAACCCAGCTCTCTCTGTGACCTAACTCAGTGTATTTTTCGTGTCTCCAGTCTGTTCTTCTCTTGATGAATGCTCAAACCCACTTAAATAGGCGATTTAGGGCATCTGAGATAAGACACGGGCACGGACATGGCCGTGCCCAATCAATCCCGTCCGTGTGCTTCCAAAATCCTCCAATTCCGCGGCTTGTAATAAGACACGGACACGGGTTAATGACCGTGTCTAGGCCTCTTATGTCATTGTGTCACAAGCATGTCTGTGTGTGCTCAGTTTTCAAGTTCCAGTGGATTCCACGGCCTTGTACACGGCCGTGGACCTACAGTTTCTGTCCATGGATGTCCAGTGTTGCACGGATTTGCCAACTTAAGCTTCCCACGACCGTGTCTTGTCATTCCTAGGCTGTGTCTCACTCCCAAATGCCTTAAATGTCATCGTTCAAGCCCCATTTCGACTTGTTTTCATTTGATTCATCAAGACATCATCAATTAATCTGAAAAAACGCAATATAAACCATAGAAGTACAAAAACTAATGACAAACGCTCAATTCGTATTCAAAACAATATAAATTAATGCACATAAATATGTATAAATATGTGTTCATCATGGCACATGTGACCTACTAATTTAAAATATTTAATGACAAAAATACCCTTTTAACCCAAAGGCAATTTCAACCTACATTTTAAAATCAAAATGAAAACCAAAATTTTAACCCAACTATAAACACCCAACCAAACCCATACATTCCTTCTTCTCTCTTTTTTCTCTTATGAACCCAAAACCCATGACCTCCAAAAACCAAAGACCAAAAATTTAATCCAATCATAAACACCTGAACTAGCCCATTCATTCTTCATCTCCCATCACCACCTGCTCTCACTCTCTCTTAGTTGGTCACTCTTAACCACCACCATGTCTCTCTCCCTTCTCAACATCACAACCCAAAGCCGTCGCCGCCACCGTCACTCTCCTCTCACACTTCGTGTCACTCCAGATTCGCCACCACCACAGTGAAACCTGTTGCTCCAACGCTCAGCCACCACCACAGTCATCCTGATCTGAAGTGTCGTTGAAAGAGAAGCGTTTTAGATTTGAAGCGCCCTCCATCCTGATCCTAATTAGTTTTGAATGATTTTCAAAAATTGAAAATCATTGGAGTGGGTTTGTTGTTGCTTGGTGGTGGTGATTTTTTAAATTGAAATTAGGTGGAGATTTTTTATTGTTGACATTGAAAATCAAGTTTCAGAAGTTGGGGTTTGATTTTGGTAAGAGGTGGTTGTAGCTTTGATTGAATTTTTGTCTTCTGGATTGCTTTCTACTATGAAAAACAAGAGGAGAGGATGGAGTTTGGGTTGCTTACTTGCTTTAATTATTGGTGAATTGATTTTAAAATTAATTTGATAGAGAGATTGTGGGTTTGCTTTAATTTGTTGGTGAATTGCTTTAATTATGGGTTTGTTGCTACAGGTCGTGCGAAGTTGGCTTCAGTGCCCGCTGGTGATGTTGTTGTTGTTGCTTATTCTAGTGGTGGTGGCGGTGGCGGTGCTGCTCCAGCTGATGAGCCAAAGAAGGAATAGAAGGTTAAAGAAAAACAAGAGTCCGATGAGGATATGGGATTCGGTCTCTTCGACTAGGTTGCCTGTTGTTGCTTCATATGGATCACATCCAATTCTGCAGTGGCCTTGAATTGTTGTTTTTGTTTTGAGTTACGTAGAGGAAGTATTTAGTAGATAAAGACTTGATAGATTTACAATTCGACAATTTAGCAATCGTGGAAGTGAATTTTTGTTCTGTGAGTCAATCATTGGAAATTTGTTGTCTAATGTTGGAATTTTGCTACAAATCGAATTTTTTTATCTTGTTCCAACAAAAATAGAGAGGAGAAGACGGAGAGATTGAGAGAGAGACACTTGAAGTAAATTAATTTTAAAATAGAGGGTAATTTTGTCTTTTTGTATTTTCTGTTAAAAAATACAAATGGAGTTAAGAGCAATGGATCAAAACGGCTAATTTTGAAAACTGAGGGACCGCACAATAGATATGGTCAAACCTCAGGGACCACAGTGAATTTTTCCCTTTTTATTAATTTGCTTAAATTTTAAACAACTTCAAAATTATAAAATATTGAATATTTATAAGAAAATAAAAATGTATTAATAGTATCTCTGGACATTGCCTTGGCATAACACTAGTATTAGTGCTAATTTTGCAACCCAGTACATACAGGAAACAAAATAAAGGTAAATTTTAATGCAATATGATAAACTATATCCAAATTATTTTGACATTAGAAAGTAATAATGTTGAACATGGATAGAGTAAGTTGACATGCATATTTATCCCAATAAGATTAGTAATATACAGATATCTTTCCATGATTGTCCCGTAATTTTCTCCATGGATATCTCTTGATTAAATTTATCCATATATTCAGTTGATCAATAGTATATGTGCAATTAGGCTATAGAATTTCATTTTATCATCCATTAACCTACTTGGCCATGAATTTATGATTCTTGTGAATTAGTTATTATGGTTGCATTAGACAGCATTGAGCACCATATATGTCTAGCTATAGTTTAGTCTTTGTAGTAAGAAGCATGTGTTGCTTAAATTTGAGGTCGAAATGTGATTTGAGGACGTTGTGTTGCTTAAATTTGAGGTCGAAATATGATTTGACGACATTCTTTTTTAAGCACTTGCGTGGAATTTGTTTAATTCAAGGACAGTTTAAGTTTTCAGATACCTAGCTTCTTGCAAATATGAAATAAGTTGTTTAGACATTGTTCTTTGAATGTGACAATTCGTCTAATGATTGTTAATAAATTGGCACACATGATCGCTACATGCTTTTTTGTTTTCCAATTATACAAAGTCGAGTTAATTTTTTAGATTTAAATCTAATCAATTAACTCACATGTGTATGTTGGTTACTTTATCTTATGAACATATTTGCGACTATCTGATGATAAACTAAAGAATTATGGTTTAGCTAAAATTGAAAAGTTATTAAAAAGGAATGGGAAAAGCTTAAATAATTATCCTCCAATGCCACTTCTAGATTTAGCTCTTATATCAAATGCACTAAATAGATTTGTCTATGATGAACTCGCTTATGACATAGTATATTTGGAATCGGTATATGATAATATGTTCAATAATCTAAATGAGGAGCAACTCAATGTCTACAATGCGGTCTTAAATGGTCAAGGCAATGTGTTCTTCATATATGGGCATGATGGTACTGGAAAAACTTATATATGTCGAATATTGCCTTCTACATTAAAATCTAAATGACAAATTGTCCTAACAGTTGCATCCAATGGAATAGCCTCACTTCTTATCCCAGGAGAAAGGACAACTCATTTAAGATTTGGGATATCTTTGGTAATAAATAAGGATTCAACATGTAATATTAAACAAGGAAGTCAACTGGTAGAGTTGCTTGCTAAAACACGATTGATTAAGCATTGTTTCGAAGTATCATATTGAACACTTAGAGATGTGTTATTGTTCACAAATCCAAACAGTTTTGAAATACCATTCGGTGGAAAAGTAGTTGTCTTTGGTGGCAACTAGACAAACATTGTCGGCTATTCCAAAGGGAAGAAGACAAGATGTTGCCTTGGCTGCATTGTGTTCGTCATACTTATGGGGTTCTTGCAAAGTTTTTAAGTCGACAAAAAAAAAATGAGACTCCATATTGTAGTTCTAACACTAGCTCAAATGAGCTCAAAAGTATTTTCTGATTAGATTTGAAAATTGGCGATGGAACAATTAGTGGGGAAAATGAAGGAGACGCAAATGTCGAAATCACAGATGACATTATCATAAAAAATCTCTCCTGTTACGACCCGTTTTTAGACCATGACTGGTGTACGAGGCGAACCATCTATGAAAGGCCGATTCATCTTGTCACGACCCAAAGTCGGTCATGATCGGCGTACAAGGTGGACCGTCTGTGGAAACTCGGTCTATCCCGCACAAGCCTCAGAGTACAGAACAATTATTCAAATACATTTTTATTAGACAAATTAAGATCATTTAACAAAAATAAGTTTCAAAAGTAATATTCCCATATATTATTAATAATAAAATCATTAAATAAATTAATATAACTGAAAACATTTGAACCATTTCAAATTCAATTACAGGACCATAATCCACTACTCGATATATGGAACACCTAACAGAACAAAAAGTCTAGCCCGGACAATATGGCACTCACTGCTGGCAAAACTCGTTACTGAGCTCGAAAGATCAACAACCGCTACAGACACCTGAAAGAAGAAGTAAAAAGAGAACAAAGAGAGAAAAGGGGGTCAAACCCAGTAAGGGACAACACTTCAGACCGCTTCATATGTGCGTCACAAAGACTGTTTTGAAAATATTTCAAAACATACCACATGCAAATATAAATGTATGTATGTATACACACTATATATAAATAATAATGGTTTTTAAAACCATTTCGAAATTCTTTCCATACAAGGCATGTAACAAACAATCACCCAAATTGATTTAATAAGTTATTAAATTTACTAAGAATGTTTACGTTCTAAAGTTTGGAATAGTCAAAATATTTCCTTTCAGAAGATTTACCAAAACTAGTCTTTATTTTTTTTTCCAAAGTATTTCAAAGAAATTTTCCCAAAGTAGTTTCAAACGGAAAATTCCCCAAAGTACTTCCAGACAAAATATTTCCAAAATATTTTCCAAACGGAAACCATTTTTCAAAGTATTTTCAGACAGAAAAATTCCAAAGTATTTTCAGAGTATAGTTTCAAAACTTTATGGGACCTGAACAAAATATGCCAAGTCAACCGGACTCGATAACAGCCATTTAGGCAATCAATATAGTCACTTAGGCACCATGGTATAGTATAGCCGCTAAGGCGAGCATAAACTCCAAATCATTCTAAAAATATCAAACTCGAACCTAACCCTAGGTCCATCAAATAATTCAATTCAAAGCTTGAATCATGTTCATCTAAGTCCTATCTAACATGATCTAGCATCATCTAACATCAATTCATCAAGAATCATCCGAAAATTGAAACTCATTCCATTTTCGGCCTAAAATGCATTTTCATGAATCAATGCATGAAAATGAGTTTGAAAGGAAGAAATGGCGTTGATCTTACCTCAAATGATGTTAAGGAATGATGGGGGACCAAGGAGAAAGAGACTCAGACGAGATTGAGAGAGTTTTGAGTAAAAATGGCAAAAAAATGACGAAGAGGGTTGGGTTTGGGGTTTAAAAAGACGGGCTGATCAAAACGTACCGTTTCAGTGAAATAGCAAAGCAACGTACGTCATTCTTATGCTCAACGTATGTTATTGTCATCTACAACGTGCATCGTACACCATTAACGTACGTTGTTATGAATCCAGTTGCCACAGATCTGAAACAAACACAATACAACATACGTTATTTATGCCAATGTACGTTGATCATCCTTGCACCCCAGATAACGTATGTCGTGGCTACCCAACATACGTTATGCTCCTTATCCAGATAACGTACGTCTTGCTTGTCTCAACAACATGCGTTGTTCACTACTCTAGCCACATACTCGACGTTTCACGCTTCCAAACGTGTGTCGGACCTCCCTCGGAGTTCTATAACACTTAATCTTCAAAAATTACATCTATAATTCATCATCAAACATCAAATCATCCTCCAAATCATCAAATTATTTTTGAATACACTCTTAAATTTGCTCAAACATCTTCAAACACCCAACATCACTTAAATCATTCGAGGTTCAAATTGGAATTGAACTAAGATCATTCGAAGTCAAATGACATTCCACCAGAGACCTTGTCGAAATTTGGTCGGAATGCTACAGAGAATTGATTGGAACAAACAGGGTATTACATATCTCGCACAAGCTTCGGAGAACAGAACTAAAACTAATCTATTTAAAAACATTTCAAAACCAATTAAGTTTAATAAAATAAATAAATCTAAACTTGTATAAAACATAAGTTTCCATAATAATAAAATATTTTGTAAATAATAAATCATATTTAAGTGTCAAATAGATATACAAAATTAAACACCCTCAAGTATACTGGTGTGGAGCAACTAACAAAATAAATAACTGAGTTCAAACAAAAGGGCACTAACAGCAACTCCAGAGTGCCTCACTGAGTGTTGCATGCCGGTAAATCGCAATCAACCAAAATCACCTGAAAATAAGAACCAAGAAGATAAACAAAAAAGAAATGGGTAAGAACCATAGTAAGAAAACGACACTCCAAATCACCTCATACGTGCCTCACAAAGACTATTTTGAAAACAGTTCAAAATATTTCACATGCAGATATATAAGTATATGTACATATACATGCTAAATACAAACTAATAGTTTTGAAAAAATCATTTTGAAATCCTTGCAAACAAGTTAGACAACAAACAGTCACTAAATCGTCTGAATGAATAAATTAAATAAAAACATTAATTTCCAAAATCTGAAATAGCCAAAATATTTCCTTTAAAAAAAATAATTTTACTGAAGATCACTTTGATTTTTCCAAAATATTAAAGAAAAATATCAAAAAGGTATACATAAACAAAGATTATATATCAAAAAAGAACATAACTTTTCAAATGCTTTTATGCAACTAACCATGTTACCCAAAAATGAAAACATTGTCAAAATCATTAATTATGCCATGAAAACATCATGCTAGATGATAAACAGAGTTGGTAATCACTGATCATACACCCATATTATACTAGCACTGCGCTGACTAGATCAGATCCAATAAACTAGCAATCTTAGGAGTCCAAATGGTACCCGAATCAAAAGGGCTAATAGTCGACAACCTTAGAGGCTCAAAATAGTACCTCCTCCACCCTAAGGGTCTCAAGACGGTAACTGACAAAAATTGATCTAGGCACATCTGCGAGCATTGCAGTCCACGTGCTCCAGCAATATATACCCCATCAGACTACAATACAATATACTCTGAGAAAATGAGCAATAATACATGCTCACTGAAATTATTATGCCCAAACAAAACATATCCAAACCAACAATCTGACATGGGACCAATATCAAAATCTAAAATCAGGATCATACGTGGACTCTGCCACTAGAAACATATGTGGACCTCTACCACTAAAACATATGTGGACATTCGCCACTAAAAACATATAGTCACGTGTGTTAGCTAGACACACGGATTACCATCTACTCTGGTAACTGAGTGCTACCACCTATCCTGGTAACTGACCTTTCACATTGGTATACCAAATGTTACGTTTACCCTCGTAACAAAGGTGTCTCATACCGAAATATTTACCGAAAACGTATGCAAATATTTATTTAAAAATATCTGAACATGCATATTATTCACCAAATGTATCAAATGTTCAACCAAAATGTGTGTTAGAGAAAATATCTCAAAGTACTGAACAAAGGATTTATTCCGCAAATACATTTATTCCCAAAAAAATAAAACACATGCTTCAAAAAATATATTCTTAAATCCAGACAGAACATTTTCTACAATAAAGAATATCTTCAAATTCAAAACAGAGGGTTTATTACCGAAACCATAATAAATATCAAAACATAATATTTATTTCAGAAACCATCAAAACTCCAAACAACACATTTATTACAAAAACGTAATAAATTTCAGAGCAGATTTTTCATGTAAGCCAAATTTTAGGATTTCGATCCTGTAGAAATTTCATATTACAAGCAAAGGTTCAGACATAACAAAAATAATATAGCTTTAGAAGACACAGCCTATGTGTCTGAAGCTGCCATTCCACTCACCTGAAAATCCAAGTTGAATGGCCCAATGAAGCTCCATTGGTGGCTGGCTAACCTTGTTGACCCGGATACGAAGCTAAAACAATTATCAAAACAGAATCAAAGATATGATGCTGGTACTGTAGCGGTATCAAAATGCATGAAAATGCAGATGCAAACTCAGACTCTCTCATAACACTCAAATCCTCATTTCGAATGAAGATCCCATCATAAAAGTCGAAAATCTAACTCTGAAGTAAAATTACACTTTAGTCCTCAAACTCTAAAAAATTACAGTTCAGTCCCCAAAATATTCCAAAGTTATTAATGAGTCCCTAGTACCCCAAAAATCATAATTAAATCGTCAGAATCCCGAAAACATATGAGTTAACTATGCCAAATCCAATTTCAGCCCCCTAAACTGCACAATATCATTGTCAGTCCTCATGGAAAATTACCAAAATAGTTCAACTTTCAATTCAACTGATAAAAATTGATCCCGAACATCCACATTGGTCAATCTCGACCTCAGGAACATGAATGTACAATTATTTCATCAAGAACAACTCTTTTTTTTTTTCCAAAAATTGCATCAAAACCCAACCTAACCCTAAGTCTACCAAAAGCTCATCAATCTCTTGATTCAAAGCTTGATTCTTGTTAATCTAAGTCCTACCTAACATATTCTAGCAACCCCAAGCATCCATTTCATCAGAATCATCCAAAATCTCAAACCCAATCAAATTCAGCCAAAATGAAATCTTAAGATTAAATGCATAAAATGGATTTAAAGAAGAGATTGGAAATCTTACCTCTACAGATGCTTAGGAATGCTAAGGAAACAAGAAGAAAGAGAGAATCGATCTGAGAGTGAGAGAGTGTGAAAAATGAGAGTGATTGACAAAAGGGTCGGGTTTTAGGGTTTAAAACGATGCTATAGATCGAAACGCACTGTTCACTGAAATAACCAAACAACATACATCATTTTGTGGCTCAACGTACATCACACATGCTCACAACATGCATCTTCAACCCACAACGTACATTGTCCCGGATCATTCTCGGGGCTCCACAACACCTAAAACCTCAAAAATAAATCTGTTAACCATTATCCCACATCAATCATCATCACAAACATCAAACCTTTGTCAATCCAAAATCCAATTATCCAAGATCAAATCGGGCTCGATCTGGAAGCTACAGGAATCTTAACCAAAATGACTAGGGTACTACATCGCCAACCCTCTTCAAGAATTTTTTCAAAGCACATATCCCAATTTACTTGATGAAATCAGTGATAGAAGTTATATTCAAGACATGTTATCCTCGCCCCAACTCTAGAAGTTTTTGATAAAGTAAATGACTATGTTCTCTCAATATGGCCTAGAAAAGAAGAAACATATTTAAGTTATGATAGTTTGTGCAAGGTTGATGGAGACTCAAATAGATGTGAAGATGTATACACTATTGAATTTTTGAATAGTATCATATCTTCTAGCATTTTAAATCACAAACTCACCTTCAAAGCTAGGGTCTCAATACTGTTGCTGAGGAACATTGATCAGTCTTTTGGTTTGTGCAATGGAACAAGGCTAATTGTCACTTTAGGTAAATGTGTCATTGAAGCAAAAATAATTTCTGGTAGCAATACTGGGCAGAAGGTGTTTATTCCACACCTTGTCTTGACACCATTACACATCATATTAGTTATCAAGTTTCAAAGAAGACAATTCCTGTTGGTTGTCTTTTTTATCATGACTATTAATAAGAGCCAAGGACAATCTCTATCTCATGTCGAATTGTATCTACCACGTCTAGTATTTTATCAAGACCAACTATATGTTGCAGTTTTGAAGGTGAAGAGTAGATCGAGATTGAAAATATTCATTTGTGATAAAGATGAAAACACTTACGCTCATAAGAAGAATGTCGTTTATAAAGAAATATTCCAAAATCTGTCTTAAAAAGGTATAATGAAGGTAATTAATATTTTAGAAATATCAATTTATCTTTAACTTCTGTTCCGATTCAATTACACATCATATCAATAGTGTCGCTTACATTATTTACAAACAATACCATTTGTTAAAGCAAGATAATTTTTTGATAAACATATCCAT
Source organism: Flueggea neowawraea (assembly GCA_948243855.1). Taxonomy (NCBI): domain Eukaryota; kingdom Viridiplantae; phylum Streptophyta; class Magnoliopsida; order Malpighiales; family Phyllanthaceae; genus Flueggea; species Flueggea neowawraea. The sequence continues at coordinate 10,716 of CAODLS011121108.1, read as the reverse complement.
ATCTATTTTTTTCGATAAAGAAAGACAATTTTACAAAGACAATCACATCTAGTGTAGCACAAAAGGAGAAACTACTTTTCTTCCTAAATAAGGCTCAATGACATATTTGAAAATTAAAATCTTAAATTATTGATTTTCAATCAGTTTTAGCCCAATTTTTTAAGAAATTACTTAAACAAACCCAAATTACGAAAGATATATTAGTTTTTACCATCTTAAATTTTTGTTGAATATTTCATTAATGCTTATGTGAACTCACTAGTATGAAATTAATAGAAGAATTATAGTACTTAACAAAGAGAATGTAGCATATAATATATCATTATACATTAACAAATATAATTTTATATATTACAGTAGATACCAAAAGTGATACTACTATCTAAAAACAAATTAACAAGAAAAAAAAGCCTCTCACTCTCTTTTTAGAAAAAACCCTGGTAGAACATCTCCAAGCGTTTGTATTCTTTCGGTGTTGTCGATAGACTTCTACTGGCAACACCTCCTCCTTTTTTTATATTTTGCTTCAGTTTTTGCAATAAACATAAATCTCCTCTTTTGAAATTTTGAATAAAGGTCGCCTTCATGCTAACGTGACCACGACCTCCATCGCCTCTTACCATCTAAGAGCATCCCAATAATGTTAATATTTTAGATAGTTAAAATATATTATACAATTTAATTTTACTCTATTATTTATCTGAAAATTTAAATTTAATTTATTTTTTCTTTTTAATAATTAATATTTTATTGTTCAAATTCAAAAATAGGGAGAGGAGTGAAGATTTGCTCCATCGGGTTCAAATTTCGAAATAAATAGTAGAACAAAATTAAATTATATAATATATTTTGACTCTCTAAAATATTAACACGGTTGGGGTTGCCCTGAGACATAGTAGCGCAGTTGCTACTGACATTTCTTCCACTTGATGCCTCCTCATATCATCAGCATCACCACTTCTTGTATATGTGTGGGGTTGTGTTCACTAATGTTAGGTTGGTGTTTTTAGTATTTTAGATTATTTTCTTATTGTATTAGTTTGTTTTCTTATATTGGAAGTGTAGTTTTAATGGAATAATACCTCATTGGTTTGGTTTCAAAAAAAAATTGTATTATTTATATGTTGTTTTCAAAAAAACCTACGAAACAAACAGGAAAATGATGGTACTTCACAATGAGAATGGAACCAATAGACTTGTAGTTGAAAATTTAATTACCGCTAAAGTAAATAAAATGACTTATAAACAGAAAAAAGAAAATATAGAGAACAAAGCAAATAATAGATCATAATACATTAATAAACATAATTTCAAACATCATATATATTATAGTGTTCCAGACAAACAGGAAGTTGAAGAGACAATTTTTAAAATTTCTCTATTGATTTTTTGAATTTTGTGATAATTTATAATTTTTAAATAATTTTTGATGTAGTTAATTTAATTAATATTCATTGGACACATTATGTCATGACCAGAAATTAGATCATGACCGGCGTACAAGACGAACCGAACCGAAGGCACGGCCTATCTTGCACAAGCCTCGAAGAATAGAACTTATACCACATTTTCTTATTAATCAAATAAAAATTATTTAACAAGTAGCAGTTTATGAAAATATCTTAGATAATAACAAAACATAAACTAAGTTGTTAAGATACAAAATATATAAACCAAAATAAATTTGTAAAACCAATATACTATCAGACAGATACAGACCATAATCCACTACTCGGTGTGGAGCATCTAACATACTGATGACTAGCCCGAACAATAGGGCACCTACTGCAGACAAAAACACCTCATTGAGCATGAAGGACTGGATACTTGCTTTCAGCAGAATCTGAAAAATGAAATAGAAATAAACCAGAAAAGAAAGGGAGTGAGAATCCAATGAGGGATAACACTTCAGGATAGCTCTAGGCCTCACACAAATCATTTTGAAAACCTTTTCAAAACTACCGCAAGCAATATAACCTTATACATATGTATACACTCTAATACTAATAGTAGCGTTTCAGAAATATCATTTCGAAAAACATTCACAGACAAGGCAACGGTAAACGATTATTCACGTTAGGAAAATAATTTAATAAACCCGATGAAATACTTAGATTTTCAAAACAAACTTAGACAAAATATTTTTTCCAAAAAAAAATATTTATTCAGAATAGGGTTGAAAACCAAACATAATACTTGCTTTTAAAAACTCTTGCCAAAATCGTAGTATGACTGACTATCTGATGGGGACAGAACTGAACTGAATAGATGTGGATTGAAACACCTGATATATAACTGATGTGGCTACGCCACCTGATGTAAAACTGATGTAGCTACGCCACCTGATGCAGATCTCGTGTGCTTACGCTCGACACACGGGTTATCACCTATCCTAGTAATTGGGCCTTAACTGACCAATGGTATACCATAGGCTACGCATAACTCTCGTATCTAGAGTGTCCCAAACCACTGAATACTTATATCTTAAAAATATATTCGTACTGAAAACTTAGAAAACCATATTTAAAGTCAAACAGGCAACATGCGGAACAGAAAAATCATTAACATGTCTTACTCATTTTCAAAAACAAACACTGTGCAGAAAATATTTCCAAATACTGAACATATTCCTTATTTCAGAAAAAATGTAATCATACTCATAGGGAAGTACTTATTTAGGAAATCATCCTAAATTTCAGAAAGACTGAATACTTAGTTCAGAAAACACACTTATTTTAAAATGAAAATACTTATCACGAAAAACATACCGGGTTTCAGAAAAATTGATTATCTAGTACTGAAGTACATACTCATGTCAAAACAGAATGTTCATTCTAGACAAGCATAAAAATATTTTCAAAACCATTTCTTATTCTGGATTACATACAGAAGTCAACACATCAAAAACATATAACTTTAGGAGACACAGCCTATGTGTATGAAGTTGTTATCGACTCACTTGGACGATCAACTAATAATCCATTAGCAGTCCACTAGTGAATGGTTAGTCGCCTCGGAAACTAAACAAAACTGATAACAGAGACAGATTACAAAGAAATCAAACACTTTACTGTGGCAAATACAGCATATGAATGCAATGCATGACCCAACCTAGACCATTACCAGAAATCCTATTTCAACCGACAACCTGTCGCTCTTGGAGCAAAACAATATTCTCAAAACACCAAAATCTAAATCGATCATGCCCAATGTTTCCATCCACACAAACTAACTCTAAACAACCTCAGAAACTCAAATCTATAATTGGTTTCACCAAACAAACTCAAAATCATCACGAATTTTTCTCAAAAAATTTGGATTTCCCTAACCCAAATGAATGAATCATTAATTCACAACACCAAACTTTTACTAAGGTCACCACCAAGCAGAAGGGAAATGCAACAGATTCGAAAGTCATTAACACAAATAACATACGGAACCAAAAGAATTTACTCATCTGATGCCCAAATCCCATAGTCCAATTAGATTGAATCCCAGAGGTCAGATGATAAACCAATCACTGTATCCAACTCAATTCCCAGTCTTGCTTGTACCTTCTCTTTTTTTTTTCGTACTTGTGCGATTCAACTGATCTTCTTTATCATGATCACTTAATCCCAAATAAATGTCGTCATAAAAAACAATCATACTGACAATTGTAGCCGATAGTTTCCTTACCTGATGTTACACCAAACTTCTTACACTCATGGTACCACGAAGTCTCTTTCTAAACTCTGTAACTTCATCAAGCCAATCTAATTGAGAATGACAACCACTATGTTTATTCTCATCTCCACCGACAATATTTGCAAAAGGGTCTATGGCTATACCCTTAGCATTACAAACATCCTTCGTACTCCAAAACTTTCTACACTAAAATTATTTACTAATCTCTTCGACATTTATAGCTAGCTATAGCATCAAACTTCCTGCACCTCTACGGAACCAACGCCATTTTTCATATCCTAACAGAAACTTCAAACGTTATTCTCACTGACTGTATAATTAAAATGCTTCTTCCCTATCCATTCGGTCTCCCGAATTCCCATCATCCATAAGCAACATTGGACAACATCACTCATCCTTGTACAATCCTCGATGTATCGAAATACATCGCAGAACCTTCAAGAAGTAATGTGAAGCCAACACTGGTGTACTTATCCACACATTTCACATCCCTATAGCTCTGTTCGCCCAACTCGGATTATACAACTAACTCCTCTTTTTCTCTCCCTCATTAGAAACAATAATGATGTATCATGCAGATAAAGCCCTTATCCAATAATTTTCTTTCATCCGAACCTCAAACTTCTCTTAATCTCAATGAGCCATATTTACGGTGAGGACGGTATCAGACCAACACCGTACTACCCTACACCTCCATCACGTACTTATTTTCTTGTTCAAGCATAAATCCCAACACCTTTAGAAAGCACATCAGAAAATTCCTTGTAATAATAATACGCCTCTTGAACTCACTTCGAGTTTTAGGAACTCAATCAACTCAAAAATTACTTACACTTCACCACCATGATAGATCATTCTTCTCATCCCAATAGCTGACATAAAACTCTGAAATTCAAGATTAGCTAAGATTCAATTTCCAAAATGACAGAACTCATGAGGGTTTCCTAACATATACTTTACTAACCAAACATACCCAACAGTTTATGTTGTACAATCGAACGTACAACTCCAGAATCCAATAAAATGTATACGGAAATTTACAGAAGTTCAAATGGATGCGTGCAAAAATACACGAAAGTACAAAGGGATACCACCTTTTTCATGACCCGAAATCGGACCATGACCGGCGTACGAGACATACCATTTGTGGAAGCCCGGTTCATCTCGCACAAGCCTCGGATAACAGATATACTACTCAGAAAATCATTTGACATACATGCAAGTATAAAGTGATTACAACAATATATATGTAAATATATATTCATAAATAATAATTCAAGAATATATATAAACAAATCGTATTCATGCCTAAAAATAAAAATGCAACTCAGTAACCCACTAGCATTCGGTGCGGAGCCCTATTAAAATAAAGAAGTCCGAGCAAGAGGGCATCAACTAACCAAATCAAAGATGCGTCAATGAGTATCTAAATATCGGATGGTTACTGAATCAAATAGCACCTGAAAAATATTAAGGGAGGGGTGAGAAATCTCAGTGAAGGGCAACACTTCAGATCGCCTCATGCGTGCATCACACAGACTAATTTGAAAACGTTTCGCAAATACCACACGCGATATACTGAATACATATATATACACTCTAAGTATATCATAGCTTTGAAAAATCATTTCTGAAAATGTTCGCACCCTCAGCAAACAACATATAACATACAACAAGCGTAAGATGCAAACTTATATATATATATGTACTAAATATCTTATAGAGACAGAGTTGAACTAATGTGATGTGGGAACACCACCTGATATAACTGACCTCTTGTGCTTTCTCTAAACACATGGGTTACCACCAACCCTGGTAACTGGATATAACTGATCTCGTGGTATACCATAAGCCACGCATAACTCCCGTAGTTAGAGTATCCCAAATCACTGAATACTTATATCTTTAAAATATATTCGTACTGAAAACTTACAAAAGAAAATTCATTAACAATTCTTACTCATTTTCAAAAATAAGCACTGTGCAGAAAATATTTCTAAATACTGAACAGATTCCTTATTTCAGAAAAAATGTAATCATACTCATACGAAAGTACTTATTTAGGAAATCATCCTAAATTTCAGAAAGACTGAATACTTAGTTTAGAAAACACACTTATTTTAAAACAGAAATAGTTATCACGGAAAACATACCGGGTTTCAGAAAAACTGATTATCTAGTACTGAAGTACATACCCATGTCAAAACAGAATGTTCATTCCAGACAAGCATAAAAATATTTCCAAAACCATTTCTTAGTTCGAAGTACATACAGAAGTCAACACATCAAAAACATATAACTTTAGGAGACACAACCTATGTGTCTGAAGCTGTTATCCACTCACCTGGACGCCGAGTTTATAATCCAGTCGCAGTCCACTAGTGAATGGTTAGTCGCCTCAGAAATTGAACAAAACTGAGAATAGAGATAGATTACAAAGAAGTCAAACATTGTACTGTGGAAAATACAGAATATGAATGCAATGCAATGCATGACCCAACCTAGGCCATTACTAGAATCCTATTTCAACCGACAACCTATCGCTCTTGGAGCAGAATAATATTATCAAAACACCAAAATCTAAATCGATCATGCCCAATGTTTCCATCCACACAAACCAACTCTAAACAACCTCAGAAACTCAAATATATAATTGGTTTCACCAAACAAACTCAAAATCATCACGAATTTTCCTCCAAAAATTCGAACTTCCCTAACCCAAAGGAATGAATCATTAATTCACAACAGCCAATTCAAATCTATGTATTTCCAACTCCAATATACCAAGATCTAACAAAAACAACTTCAGATCTTAGAGGAAAATCATCAAAACCCGAAACGCTAAATGAAGAACAAACCCAACTCAAAAATCTTCAACACCGACGTTAGATCCTTACATTTTGGGCCTCTAGCAACTATAATCAACCATCAAACAACTCCTATTACAACAGAAATCAACATATCTAACCCTCATCACAATTTTGGCTACAAACCCTAAATGAGGAAATCATGGACGAAAATGAAGAAAGAAGGGATTAGAGTGAGTTCTTACCTCAAGATTCGGAGTAGAAACACTAAGGAACAAAGATAAGTGGAGAGAGACGGATTTCAGTGAGTTTGGTGTGAGAATTACGAACAATGGTTGGGTAAGGGGTATTTATAGACCTCACACCGAAACACGCCGTTTCAGACAAATTTCAGTAAAAACATGGCCATCTACGTGCGTTGCATGGCATCTACGCACGTAGAGGCAGTCTTGTGTGCACATATGGGCTTTCAACGTGCGCAGACGTGCGTTCCAGTAACACAGGAATTTTAGATCTATGATTAGAGTGCGTTGCACCCCTTACTACGCACGTAGTACAAGTTCTTCGTGCGTTGAAGAGACTTCAACGTGCGTAGACTAATACCCAGCTCCACGGATCAACCCAGACCATGATCTACGTGTGTGGCTCCTCCTATAACGCACGTAGACGGCTTACATTGCCCCCAAACTGACCTGAATCACCTACAACGTGCGTAGATACTCCTTATGGGCAAGTAGATGACCTCCAACAAGCTCTACATGTGCAAAATCACTCCTCAAATGTGTTCTTAACTTCAAATTGTAAATCTCATTACTCTCGGGACTTAACCACACCCAAACTTTCATAGATACCATCCTTAGACATTCTCAAACACCTCCAGATACCGAAAACATCACTTAAATCATTTGAGGTTCAAATTGAAATTGAACTAAGATTATTCGAAGTCGAATGACGTTCCACTAAGGACCTTGTCGGAGTTTGGTTGGAACGCTACAGAGAATTGATTGGAACGGATGGTTATTACACATTAAATGTGCTTTTACTCTCTATGAATTCATTAATTAATTCAGATTAATTAAATTCATTTAATATAATATGAATCCAAACAAATTGGAAGTTGAAGAGACAATCTTTAAAATTTCTCCATTAATTTTTTAAATTTTTTGATAATTTATAATTTTTAAATAATTTTTATATTATTTTAATTAAAATTCATTGGACACATTAAATGTGCTTTTATTCTCTATGAATTTATTAATTAATTAAGATGAATTAAGTTCATTTAATAATATATTATTAAAAATTAGCTTAAATTTTAGTTGTGAAACCTCAAGAGATGCATCATATCGTATACATTATAGTGTTTCAGATAACAAGTAAGTTGAAAAATTGTCTATGTCTATGCTTTTATTGTTGAGAAATGGTATTTCATTACTTGGGAGAATTTTGTGGGAGCCGCTATTTTATTAACATTTGGATGATCTTTTGATATTTTAGTGTTGTATTGGTCTTTTTATTTGCTTACACTATAATCACTTATTTTACCGTGTTCAAAAAAATTACATATTTCTATGAGCTCCCTTTTTTTTTCTTATAAAGTATATAAATAATCTTGTGAATAAAATCCAAATTTGTTTAATTTATTATCATTATAACCACCACATTTATTTTTTTTAAGATCATATCATTTTTAAAATCTCAAATTCAAAATTAAATATGGCCACGTGCAGGCATTCAAATTAGTTATAATAGATACCTAAAGTGACACTATTTCTGTCTAGTTAAAATATTAGTGACTCAAAATATCACTTGTTGGTCGAACAAATTAAAAAAATAAAGTGACTTGCATTATAGACGAGAGGATAAGAATATGAGAATTGGGACTTCAAAATGTACAAGAAAGTTTAAAATTAAACGAACGGGCTATAACAATGCTGTTTCAAATTTAAATATATTCTACCTCGAAAGACTACATGATGGTATACTTGCTTGAGATAAATTTTGATAAAAGTAAATTATATAGTAAAACAGTCCAAGAAATATACGATTCTTTTTTTTTACAATAGATTGTTGGGATAAATTTTAATAGATTTAAAATATGCCCCATACAAACATTACTCGATCTCCCATATGGAAAACCAAAACTTGGAACACAAATTCCTTTTCAAAGCTTGATTATGAAACATAAAAATTCCCTAAATTCCTTAAATACCCTCACCAGCGCAAAAGTTTGTCGATTTGCTCCTTTTCTGATCTCCCAGAGACTCAACTTTGAAAAAATATGCCAAGGAAGTGTAACGTAATATGAGGTAGCAAGCAAAAGCAAAAGGCCGGAACGCCATTTCCTTTTTCACCACATCAAAGAGAAGCTGAGATTGAGCAGCATTGTCATTTTGAATCAGTAACTAATCTTGGTGTATTTATTAATCGCTTCGATCTTCCTGGCAAAAGCTAGAGCTCAAGTATGAGGCCAGTAGGGCAGTGATCACTGCCCATAACATCAGGGACAATGTAGGAATCGTGAACTTTGTCAGCTACGGATTCTGACACCAAGAAGTAATCAAGTCGCCAGCCTGTTTCAAGTTTCAAAATAAATCAAGGACAACTTGATACAAATAGCGCGACTATGCAGGTTCTAGAATTCAGTAAACTATGCAGTCTACCTCATTATCTGGAAATTTTATGCATGATAACAGGAGAAAAATATTAACTGTTCTTACTTATTATGATTTTCTATTTTTAGTTCCTTCTAGAAAAATAAGTATCTCATGGACATAAAGACATCGTAATCTTTTAAGTAAGAAACTTATCAATGAACAATTTATTATAAAGAATACAAAAATGTAATCTGAAAAATTCCAGCTTAAATTTTTCAAATCCAGGTGGTATACCTCTGTTTGTTTTCCGCCCACCATGTCGAAAACCCCAGTATGTATAGCCAACAACATTGGGGTGTTGTGCTCTAAAGGTATCCACAAATCCCTTTGACAAGAAGTTTGCCCCAAATGACTGCCTTTCTTCATCTGTAAACCCAGCACTTCTTCTATTGCCCTGCAGAACTTGTTAATGATCAGTGAAGGAAGAAATGCTAAATTTTAAACAATGCAGCCACAACTGCAATTGCATTTGAGCACTTCATGGAGGGAAAAACATGCACAAGACAAATGATTTTGTTTCCATGGATACTAGGAAATAGCGAGTTGTATAGCCGATAAACACCACTTGCAATTGACAGAGACAAATTGTATTTAACTTTTCACACAGGTTAACATTCAAGCGACTGAAAAACGACTCTTACGGTAAAGAAAGTACATAAAAATGATACAGATATTGTTCATATCACAAATGAGTACAACATATTAGTCTTCAGGTGATAACTCCAATTAATGGATAAACTGCATTTGGATGAAATATTTTTTGTGCTTCATACATCTATATAAGAGTATTTCAAAAGCTCCATTGCATAACATTGAAACACAAACCACTTACAGCAGGATTGTAGATATCTATCTCCTGATGAGCACAATTCAGATCACCAGTTAAAATGACAGGCTTAGACTTTTCCAGCTCCTGCATTATATATGTACGCAGAGATAAGCAACAAGTACTAACTAGAAAAATAACATCATCTAGGTATTATGGTTGAGAGTATTTTTAAAGTAGTAGTAATAATAATAATAATAATAATAATAATAATAATAATAATAATAATATCTCAAGTTTTAATCTAAAAAGATATGCACAGAATATATATCTATTTGCTCAAGAAAAAAAAATGAAATAAGCTCATACCAGCACAATTATTTTGACCGAAGAAAAAGGAAAGGATAAAACAATTTTTAGAGAATATGATGCTTAAAGATCAAACTGAATTAGGAACAGTCACTGCAAGGCAAGATAGGCCAAGGCATTCCAAAAGAGAACTATTCCTAAGTCAAGAAAAGCTTCAGACTTCCTAGAGATACAGAAACAGTTGAGTGGACGGATATTTATTCTATCGTTTCAATCATAGGCAAACATAAAATGTGTAAAATAGAGTTTCAATCACACAAAGGAAAACAAGAGAGAGAGAGAGAGATTGAGAGAGAATTTTTAGAAATACCACCTCAAAAAAAGAAATTTTGATGCAGAAGCAAGGGGCAAGAGAATACAAATTTACTAATTGATGTAAAATTACTTGTTAAAAGAGACATGAGTCATGCTTACTTTCATGTAATTGCTA
>CAODLS011120828.1:0-16146 GCA_948243855.1 Flueggea neowawraea | reverse complement strand
GATGGTTGTGGAGACCTTCTCCCAGTATCCTCCACTTGGTCGTTTTGCTGTTAGGGACATGCGTCAGACTGTTGCTGTCGGTGTCATCAAGAGCGTGGAGAAGAAGGACCCAAGTGGTGCCAAGGTCACCAAATCCGCAGCGAAGAAGAAGTAAAATGTGTTTTGACTACAGTACTTAGGCTAGTTGCGTCTTGCTGCTGTTTATTTGCCACCAATTTTGTTTGGTTACTTTTAGCAGTTTCGGGACAATTTTGAGTATTTCACCATTGTCATTGAGCTTTTGCTGCCCCAGTGTTCAGCAGGATGTGGTGGATGGAACCTCTTTATTTCGATGTTATCAAGTTTACAGAGTTGAGTTGTGTAATGGATCGATAAATATTTTCCGAGTAATGTTGAACTTAATTTTCGCTCTTCATTTGTTTGGTTTAAGCCTTGCATTGTGAAATTTCTGAAAGCCTTACAGTCAGCTTAGTAAAGTCCAAACTAGGCTTTCCATTCTATGGGGGTCGTTACGCAAGTGAATGTCCTAAGTTGCCCGTTGTAAATGGTATGCACTCGAGCGAAGAAAAGCAACGACTTTTTCATGGGTTGAAAGAATTTTGACTCTTAGGTCCTTTTTAATCCATAATTCTAAATTTTTACCTCAAATCTTAGATTTAAATTATCTATTATAAAATTCTCTCTAACTACAAATTTCAAATCTACTTAAAAAAAATATTTTGCACGTATTCTTCACACCATCCTATTTTTTATTACTATTATTCTTTCATCATAATATTTCAAATTAAAATTTTCTATTAATAATTTAATAAAACATATTTCGTTATATTTATTAATTTCATATAAAAATATTTAAATATTTTGACCGGTAATTTAAAATATTTATAATTTACAATTTAAATTTATTTCAAAATTTTAAGTTGACTTAATTAATAAAATTAAATAATAATAATTTTTTCAATTTAGCACAAAACAAATTAAAAGTAAATACATCATTAATATTAGCCGAGAGACTAGAACAACATTTCATTAAAATTTAAAGAAGAAAATAGGATTTTGACTATAGATTTGAGCTTAATTAGTGATCCTCAAATTCAGACTTATATTTAATCTGAACAAACACAAATTATGCAAAAAAGGGGACAATTTCAACAACCACCTCCATCTGTCTTGAATCATTTTGACAACAACTATTTCAATAATTTTTGTGGAGATGATACTGATTTTTCAGAGTATTGAATTATTGTTAGTCTAATTAATATTTATGTTGTATTAGTTATTTTATAAGGTTGCTAGTTTGGTTTTATTATGGTATTATATTTTATGTAATGTTTTTGATATTATTATAAATGTATCTTGTTCTAAATTTGTAGTGCATGTAACTTCTACAATTGTTTTTAGTATTTTGTTATATATTATACTTTAATTTAATTTTTATTAATTAATTTAATTGTCTATTTTATTTTTAATTAAACATACAAAAATTACTAATGTAGAGATAAACTAATTGTAATTGTATTAACACACAAAAAATCAAAACACCAAATACCAATTAAAACACTCAAAAATAAAACATGCATTATTAAAAAAATTTAAAAAATGATGGACCTGCCCTTAGAAGCTTGAAATTTACGATTTCATACAGATTTCTGAGTAATTAACCCACTGGTTTTTAAATTGTTATTCTATATCATTTGTCTTTCTGGTTAAGCATTTTCCACCATCTAACAATAGCCCTTTTTACAATCCATGTTGATAATGCAAATATTGAGCTGTGGTACGTGAAAAGTCTGCCTTCAAATCTTCATTAGAGTATATCCTACTACCTAGCTCGATACCAATCTTAAAAAGAAAAAAGGCCTAGACTTTGTAGTTCTATAGCCGGTAACACTCGGCTATGCAGTTTGATTCTTTCAACTCAAACAAGTATTCTGATAACAAAATCTGATAAGATATGAAAAATCAAATCGTACATTTTCTAAAGAAAATAAGTCAGCCATGACCCATAGGGTAATCTGAGCCGTTCTGGCGTCAAATATTTAATCAATCGATTCTAAAGCTACTTCTCTATGCCACCAAAAAGCTTCTCAACACTATATTGGCTAGGGCCTGCGCTAGCATTTGCATAAGATTGTGATGAAGAATTGGAGAACTTCAACCTGAACATTCAAGATCCTCTCTCCCCAACAGGCAAAACATGCTTATTGAAGAAGAGACATACTTCAGAGTGCATCTCAATTCAATCACAACTCTTTAGCATCATCTTCTTGTGCTTTTGTTGCTGCCTTCTCAGCTTCTTCCAATGCAAATGCTTTGAGAGATTCAACATCTCTTGGACCTAATTAGTTTTAGCAAAATGCAAAGACAGAAAACTGTCATCAAAAGTCAACGCTAAGCATAACCATATGGAGCAAAATGGGGGATCAAGGACAACAGTTAATTATGATGTTAAGGATATTCAAATCCCAGATAGAGACTAGCAGAGCAGTACATAGTCTAGCAATATTCGATCACTAGCATTTTGTACACATGTAGAAATAGAAAACCAGCATATCATTAAAATTTATCGTGGCAAGTGGTATCGATTTTAGGGAAAAAATAAGCACAATAACAAGAATACAACTAGAGGAATAACAAAGTCAATAGGAAACTCAAACCCTAATGTTTAAGTTAACTCACTTGAATATGACAAAAGAAAAATCCATCAAAATCACTTTCAATCCACAGATCTCATATAGAAGTCATTCCAACTTCAGTAAGTGCATAAGATTCTCCAACACTGCTTGAGTTAATGGACAGCTTGGTATATGAAACTTCATTAAATGCACTGACAACAAGTTTAGCATTTAGGGGGGATGGGCCTAGGAGGTTGCTTAGGTAAATGATGATACCCCACAAATAATACCATTTCTGTATTATACTAAAATAATTCCAGTATCAAATTTACTGTCACATTGCACATTGAACATTTTATCAGAGAGAGAGGAGCATACAAACTTGTATCATGCATTAAAGACCTTGTATTGTTTATTCAGGGATTTTCACTGAAGTAGGGGCATTTCGTAAATATACCATTGTTATGAAATTTACACGACTTCTCCCATTGAATCATAGTCAATTTAACAGAGAAGAATAGGACTCCCTAATTTTGTTTAATTGTACATCATCCGTCAGTTAATTACCTCTTGGAAAACTGTGTATGCATCATGTATTAAGAATATTTGGATTTGAGCTGCAATTCAATAATAGCAGCCAACAATTTCTAAAGATTTTCATCTCTTCTGTTTCTTTTAGTCTTGCACAAATTAGGCACCAAAATGTTGGTTCTAGATTCATAACTAACTGCTATGTCAAACAAGAATTTAGAAGCACTAAACAAGCAATAAGAATCACAACAAATAAAAAATTACACATTCAAGTCATTTGAAGCCGATGAAATGAGCTATTCTATTGAATCAAAAGGTACAATGCCATTGTGTAAGAGATATCCAACTGGCCTAGGAAACAAGAAAACTTCGCCAAAACGAAATATAACTTTACCTTGATATTTAGCAACTTCTTCCCCATCGAAGAACAGCTTAAACGTGGGATAAGAATGGATATCGACTTTGGTACAAACAGGTTTACTAGTACTACAATCAACTTCCCCAATCTCAACCTCATCTTCTCCTTCCATCTCTTTCCCTAGGTCCTCCCACAACGACCCTAAATTCTTACTGCAACAATCATCACACAGAAAATAAGCTACCGGAACAATCCTATATATTCTTACTCGTAAATCCTAATGATTAAATTCACTTAGATTTCAAGAATTCTTACCAATGCTTACACCACGGTACGCAAAATTTCACAAACCAAGCAGTATCCTTTTCCTTCACCTGAAAAAGACAAATTCAAAGAACACATAAAAGCAATAAGTGATTCGCTCAAAATTTTCTCTTTCAATAAAATCCAGACATAAATCACAATCTCTTATTTATGTTAAATTGGATCTAAATCACAAAGTTTAGCGAAAACACAAAGTGGGTATTTAATCTTCAATGTTAAAACCCCAAGAAATGCGAAAAAAAAAACTAGGATTGTGTTTGTGATGTTCTTACTTTATCAGAGAAGGTGTCCGGGGTTAGGGTTATGACTTCAGCTTCTATAACGGTTGTTGTTGTTACTGAAAGGAAGAGAAGTGCAATTACAGAAACTGAAAGAGAAAGACTTGTCATTGTTGATAGCAATGGAGATTAATGCCTTCTTTCTGGTTTGCTTTTTCAGATTCTTCAACTGAAGGCAGCAATGAGGACCAAACCAAATCGAGAAGGATCTGAAATGATTTTTCAAACGCTTCCTGATTTTTACGCCGGGGATCGGCAGTTGGCCGGCTGTCTTGGATTCGGTTGTCACGTGTTATGCACGTGATCATGTCTTATTTCTATTTTTTTATAACTGTTTATTTCTATTCTGTACACTGCAATGGGAAAAAAAAGGAAAAGGAGAAAAAAGAAATTTAATTCTCTACCATTGTTTGTTACACCAATAGAATTATGGTTTGAGAAGACTTTATGAGAGTAACATTGCATTTTTAATGAAATTGTGCTGGCAGGTACTAACAAAAAAGGAAGCAATGTTCCGTAATGGAAAGTTAATGCTTGTATGGTAATATTCAGTAGCGATATACTACTACTGGTCGACTCTAACTCTCTTATTTTTAGTAAAAAAAAAAAAGAAGCAATGTGGACTTAAGCAAGTACATGGATAATCTTCAGGCATGCCCATCCCAGATTAGGACTAAAAATGGGTCGTATCTTTGGCGAAGCCTTTGCAAGGCATGGCCTTACATGATTAAAGGTGTAAGATGGGCTGTGGCCTGTGGGGAATGGTGTTTCCACACGTTACTGGGAGGATATCTGGATCGGCCACCAGCCGTTGAAAGACCAAACAATAGTTTCACTAAATGAACAAGAGCTACAAAAATCTTTCAAAGATTATGTTACCGATGAGGATAATTGGAATTGGGAGATTTTGAGTCATCTTCTACCTAACTCTAGTTTATTGATAGTTGCAGGAACGAAGATACCAGAATCGTTGGCGGGTGAAGACCAAATGTATTGGGGATTCTCCAGCTGGGGAATGTTCACAGTGAAGTCAGCTTACAAACTTCTAAGCAGGAACAACTGGAGTGCTCAGGATACCAAATGGAAATGTGTCTGGAACTTACAAGTTCCACAAAGAGTGAAGAGTTTCATGTGGTTGCTGTTGAAGAAGGCTCTATTGACTAATAGTAGGAGGGTTCGTTGTCAGCTATCTAGTGATCCAAATTGTGATTTGTGTATGGGTGTGGAGGAAATGTGGCAGCATATATTCAGAGACTGTTTGGAGGCAAGAATGATTTGGACCGAGCCTTTGGGAGAGAAATTAGATGCTGATGTTTTCACTAAAGATGCGGATATGTGGATCCTGGATAACCTTAAGGACACAAACATCACACCTGAGGGCATACCTTGGAATGTCTATTTTAGTGTGGCCTGTTGGTTGATGTGGAGATGGAGAAATGAGCGGATCTTCACCAACTGTATTACCTCTAGATGGTGTGGATATATTAGATCTATCTCAAAAGCTTTTTACAGAATTTTGAACGTGATCCTTCCAGCCAATGCACAACAAATGGAGACAAAATAGGTGAGTTGGATACCTCCGAACGGTAACAAGGTTAAACTAAACACGGACGGAGCACTCTCTGAAGATAGAATCACGGCTTCTGCAGGGGGCATTATTCGAGATGAGAATGGCAAATGGCTATCCGGGTTTGTGATGAATATTGGGTGTTGCTCAGTAATTAACGCAGAGCTGATGGCAATTTACAATGGATTGAAAATTTGTTGGGACATGAGATGAAGGGACATTCTTGTTGAATCCCATAGTCTCCTAGCAATACAGTTGATACACAAGGATCACACCTCGCCCAACAGCAGCTGGACAGTCATAGAAGCAATTAATGAGATGACCAATAGAAACTGGAATATTTCTTTCTCCCACATTTTCAAAGAAGGAAACCAGGTAGCAGATAAATTATCCAAATTAGGTCGTGACTATCCGGTTGGTGTTCATGTACTAGTTGTCCCTTCTAACAATGTCTTAGATTTGGTCATTGGTGATGCCAGCAGAACCATCCATGAAGGACATTGATACAATATGAGTGTTTTTTTCTCTGATTATATAATAGAAATTTCATCTCTTCAAAAAAGAATTGTGACCTGACCGGAATTATGAGCCGACTTGATATGTTAGGTGCTTGCGTTGCCCCCTCAACTATCACCTAGTTCAGAACCAGCTTGTCAAGAACTACACTGGAATTGGCCAACGTAAAAGAGGTGTCAAATTGGGATCAGAACCTTAATGGACGGTCCAAAATAAGTTCAAGATTTAAAAAAAAAAAATAATTGCTGAGTCCATTAAATATATCTTTTTAGTATATTAATCATTATATTTTTAAAATATTATATACATATTCTTAAATTAAAAAATAATTTACACTTAAATTTTTTCATAAATACTCTAATAATATTTTTTTAATAATTTATTGATGTGTCCTATTTTTTTATTTGAATAATTTGTTAAAGACAAAAATGTTACTATTTTTTATGACCATAAACCCTAAATTTTATTTGAAACACACTTTCTTCTTTTTCTACTTCACACCTTCACCACTTTGAAAATAAGATCCAAATTCCTCAAATCATAAAAGGTAACCATTGTAAAACGGAACAATCCAATATCTCAAAACAAGAAAATTCCTCAAATTGTCAATCACAACAACACTAAAAACCACCCACTGGATCCAAATTCCTTTCTAATAGAACAAGAAGCAACAAAATAAGAACAACAAATACTTGCAGAAAATCCAAATTTCTCGAATCTTCAGGCGTCGGCAACCTTGTTTTAAAACGCCCAGAAATTTCTGGGTTTCCAAGAACTAGAAATCCAATAATGATGGTAGGGATGAAATAGACCCAGAAATCTTCTTTCCAGGAATCAAACACAAAACAAAGAACACAAAAAAACAAATAAGAATCAGAATTCTTCTTTCTAGAAACATCAATATCAACAACATCATCCTCCCCTCCTCCTTATTTCAATCAAACACAAAACAAAAAAGCACCCAGAAATCTTCTTTCTAGAAATCAAACACAAAACAAAGAACCCAGAAAACAAATAAGAACCATAAATCTTCTTTCCCGAAACATCAATATCAGCAACATCGACCTCCCCTCCTACATATTTCAATCAAACACAAAACAAAAAAGAACCCAGAAATCAATTCATTTTAATGAAATGGAAAAAAAATCCCTTAGAACCTCTATTTAATCAAATCAAACCCAACAAAAATATCAACAGGTCACAAATAAACCCCCAAATCAAGAACAAAAAATCCCTCTGATTCCAAGCAACTTCTTTGATGGCCGAACAACCAACATCTTCGATCCATTCTCATTCGACCTGTGGGACCCGGTCCTCTCCAATGAAACGGCTACGTTTGCCAAAACTTGCATATACTGGAGAGAAACCATAAAAGCACACATCTTCAAGGTAGACCTTGTAGGAGTGAAAAAGGAGGAAGTGAAGGTGGAGGAGAGGAGACAAGCAAGAAGAAGAACAGGCGGAGAGTTTGGTCAGGAGAAGGAGAGGCGACAAGCCAGAAGAAGAAAGGCAAGAGTGAGAGTCAGAAAAATAATTTTAAAGAACGTGTATACTACACCTAAAAAAATATAAAAATTTACTTACTAATTAAAATTAATTTTTTTCAGCTACATTCAATTTAAAATTAAAAATAAAATTTTAAAAAATAGTTTGAATCATCAAACCATTTGGTTCGGAACTGGTAAACCAAACCAACTTAAACCAAAACCAGAGCCAAATTGCCCATAATTAATTCTGGCATCATCCTGAGGAGAAGTTTGGTTTCAAATCCAGGATCGAATTAGAGAAGTACGCCATGCTAATGTGCCGATTCACATCTTAATGTCAGGCGCCAATAAGCATAGCTTGCTAAATGGGCAGGTCAATCCTGAAGAGCTGATTAAATTGCATTTGTAAAAGCAAAGTTTTCCACTTTTCTTCCGATGACAGCTTCCATGCCTATCCCTTCTCCCGACGATGCAACTATCTATAAGGGGATCAACAAGAGATTGACTAAGATGAGCAGATAGGTACCACAAGAGCACTGCCAGCTTAGCGAGGCTTATATAAATAGTAAAAAGCCAAAAAGCCTTATTTTTTTAGTTTTTTACTAAATAAATGTTACAATTTGTTGAAAAGTTTATCAATAAGTATGCATAATTGGGTAGCTAGCACGCCTTGACTTGAGCATTTGGTTTAAGCTCAACATTTTCTTTAAGTTTGAACCGGCAATTCATGAACAGTAGTCAAGTATAATTCCTCTTAAGAGGCAGAGCATATAGTGGCGGACGCACAGAGGGACGACCCCTGCTTCTACCGAAAAAGGGCCATGGGAGCCCGTCTGGCGGAGCTCCGCCAAGCACCGGGCCCCTGCTGGGTTTCCTTTATTGAAAAGCCATGGAGTTGCAGTTCTTTCGTTCCTGAGGAAGAACGTGAGGTTTTTTGTGGGCTTTTAAAAATCATGGGCTTGTGACTTGGTTCATTGTTTGGTTCGGTTTGGTTTGCTGTTAAATATGGTTTGGTTCAGTTTATCCTGGGTTTGGGCAATTTGGTTTGTTTTTACTAGTTTGGTTTAGTTTGTGTTGTGGTTTGGTTTGGTTAGTAATTGATTAATGGTTTTGTTTGGGTTTGATTGAATTACTAAATTTATATGTGAGTTTTTATTCTTTATTTATTTTTAAACCTCAAATTAGGCAATTGTAGGCCAAATACTGATTAATTTATTTAAAATTTATTTTTCATTACATGTATAATTAATAAGTCTAAGTATAAAATTTTAATGAATTTAAATTATTAATCAGTAATAATAACTAGGATTTCTTCATTTGGTTGGAAAATCTTCAGTAATATATATATATATATATATATATAACAATAAAATCCCATTGTTGAAGGAAGTTGAGAAATTTTATGTGACTAATTTCATTGATGTTCTTAATATAGAAGATACTATTAAATCTCGTGTTCATATAAAGCGAGATTGTTGTGTTACTAATTATCATCATTATCGGGTTGAGATTTATTGTGAGGTGATTACACAAAAATTTCCCTTCAATTATATCTTTTTCTCTAATTACTACCATCGCACTACATGACAACCTTTTTTCTTCTTCTGATTTCTAGGTTCTTAATTTACTCATACAAGAAATGGAAAATCATTTCCCAGAGACAAACACAAAATTACTTCTCTGCCTGAATTGTCTCACCCAAATAACTCATTTGCGAAATTCAATATTGAAAAGTTAGTTCGTCCTGCAGAATTTTATCCAGAAGATTTCACTTTAAAGAACTTATGATACTTCATCATCAGCTTCAAACTTATATTTTCAATATAATAGATGATGAATTCTCCAGTATTCAATATTTGGGAAGCATTGCAAAGAAGCTGGTTGCAACTCGAAAAGCTCAAGTCTTTGGTTTGGTATATCGTTTGATTGAATTGACATTGCTTCCTCCAGTTTTAACTGCATCTGTTGAAAAGGTATTTTCTGTCATGAACATTATCAAGACGAATTTGTGGAAAAGGATGGGAGATGAATGGATGAATGACCTCTTTGTGGAAAATCATTTCCCAGAGACAAACACGAAATTACTTCTTTGCATGAATTTTCTCAACCCGAATAACTCATTCGTGAACTTCAATGTTGAAAAGTTAGTTCGTCTTGCAGAACTTTATCCAGAAGACTTCATTTTAGAAGAACTTATGATTCTTCCTCATCAGCTTCAAACTTATATTTTCAATATGAAAAATGATGAATTCTCCAACATTCAAGATTTGGGAAACATTGCAAAGAAGCTGGTTACAACTCAAAAAGCTCAAGTCTTCGGTTTAGTATATCGTTTGATTGAATTGACATTGCTTCTTCCTGTTTCAACTGGATCTGTTGAAAGAATATTTTCTTCCATGAACATTATAAAGACAAATTTGCAGAATAGGATGAGAGATGAATAAATGAATAACCTCTTTGTGGTAAATCATTTCCCAGAGACAAACACAAAATTACTTCTTTGCATGAATTGTCTCAACCCGAATAACTCATTCGCAAACTTCAATGTTGAAAAATTAGTTTGTCTTGCAGAAGACTTCACTTTAGAAGAACTTATGTTGGATCATGGGTGATCAACATTAAAGATTCTTTATGTGTTTTGATGATGAACAAAATGATATTGTCAAATCCTCACTCGAGTAACATTTGTGCCCAGTTTATTTCACTCGAGTAAGTCAAGTCATCACTTGAGTAATGCACGAAGAACAGAGGAATGAGATACGAGCTGAAACGTCTCACTTATGTAACAAGAAGTGTCACTCGAGTAATCAATGCATCAGATCACTCGAGTAACACTTTTGATCACTCTAGTAATCCATTGAAGACAACATCATTCACCTACGACTAACACATTCAGAGCTACAATATCAATTGTTGGTGGCTCCAACGGTCCAAAATTTATATCACTAGAGTAACACATGTTGTCACTCGAGTAAGGTGATGTAAAAACAGAATTATGGGAAATATCTCACTCGAGTAACAAGGAATGTTCACTCGAGTAAGATGCTTTGTCAGAAGCATTTAATGCTCAATTTCTCTATCTCATAACGGCTCAATTCAATCCCTCAAAGGCTCTTTAGACATGAGAAGCTATAAATACATCACGGAAGGGCAAAAAAATGTGGTTGATCATATGGATTTAAGTCCCAATCATTTTCATCATTCCCCTTACTCCAAAGCACCAAATTCAAGCTAGAGGGAAGATCAAGAGCATTAATCAAACACATGTACTCCTAGCATAGAGCTTTCATTTTTGACAAATATTTTGTATACTCTTTGAGAGTGAGAGATGTTTGTTATGAACCTAGAGAAAACAACATTGTAAGGCTTTAAAGGTAATAGTCGGAATCAACCTTGTCTAAGCTTTAGATGTGTGAGCCGTAATCTACCTTGTTGGCTTTAGAGGTATGAGCCACAATCAACCTTAGTGTAAGGCTTTGTTGGATTGATCCGGAATCAATATTTGAGTTAGTGGAAATCTTAAGTGAGACTTAGGTAGTTGACGTAGACATGGTTGACCGAACCACTATAAATCTTGGTGTTGTTTTCTCTCTTACTTCAACTCACTTCCGCTCTCTAAACTCAACCAAGGCTTCTCCGGAAAAATTCTCCAACAACTTATGATTCTTCCTCATCAGTTTAAAACTTATATTTTTAATATAAAAGATGATGAATTCTCCAATATTCAAGATTTGGGAAGCATTGCAAAGAAGCTGGTCACAACTCGAAAAGCTCAGGTCTTTGGTTTGGTATATCGTTTGATTGAATTGACATTGCTTCTTCCAGTTTCAACTGCATCTGTTGAAAGAGTATTTTCTGCCATGAACATTATCAAGACGAATTTGCGAAATAGGGTGAGAGATGAATGGACGAATGACCTATTTCTGGTATGCTTCAAGAAAGAAATTTTTTAACTATTGACAATGATACTATTTTGCAATGCTTTCAGAGCATGATGATATGCTGAAATCAACTATCATCTCTTGATTTGAGTGTGTAAAAATAATTATATGATTAGAACATGTATTCGAATATTTTGTTAAATTTAATGTCTATATATATATATTATTTTTGTCGTGCACACTGTATATCCAGATTCTGGCTAAGCAAATTATGCCCCTGCTTAGCCAGAATAATGTGTCCACCACTGAGAGCTTATATGTATTCAAAACTACTTTGTCATGCAAATACATATTTATTAGCCATTACAAATAATAATTTGTTGTGTAACCTTTTTCATCTTAGAGATTAACGAATCATGTGATCCAATATTGATTATATCTTGTATTTGCACTATTGTAAAGCTACCTCCTGATACTGATGTTTAGAGGAACAACGAATTACATGGTTCGATGAGTTTGTTGTGCAAATTAAGAACGATTTGCTGAAAGATATTGAAAATACAACAAGTTACATAAAATTTAAGTGTTAAAACTTGACAATTGGACTATGTTAGGAAAGAAAAAGAAAGAAAAAAAGGGCAACAAATAGTTCTAAAATTTTTATGTTAAAGACAAGACGAAGGAAACTCATAGGCGGCATGATTAGAGAATAATGAAACGAAAGTGTCACTGATAAAGAATGGAAGACGAATGAAAAAGAATTGCAAAGAAGGAGAAAGACAATATCAACTTGTCGCCTAAAATAATAGAATGAGATGGCTCTGAAATGGGGTGTCGATCGGTTCATTTTTGCAAATGCATCTTAACAATGCAAACCAACAAAACTGAAAGTTTTGCACAAACTGCACCGATCGAACCACAAGCCTATTCGGAGTGAATTAGGGGGGGTGTTTGGTTCATTAATTTTTGGTGGGAATCGGATTCTGATTCCAACTCCCAATGTTTGGTTCATAAAATTTTCATTCCGATTCCCATTCCTAAGGGAATGAGATTCCCACTCAACCCTGTAAACTGATTAACAGGGAGACCCCCTATTAATCAGATACCCATTACCCTATAATCACTATTCTTTCACGTCTCCTCCTACCATCCTCGCCTACCCATTACACATTCTTTTTTTTACAAGCATCTTTCCCACTTCCACGATTAACATCTGCTCTTCCATCAATCCCTCTCTCCCATTTTCTATTTTTTATGACCTACGTTAAGCCGCCTTCCTTCCCAACAATCCAGAGCTACAATCCAGAAAATTGGTGGTGAGTGGTCACTTAATTTTGATTATTCCAACTAAGACTGAACTCATATGATTGCAAATTTTTATAATTTGTTATTGGATTATCACATTTGTTAGATGAAAAGTATTGATATGGCTGCTGATTTTCACAATATGTCCAATACTTTTGGGACGTTTATGCAAGAAATGAGCAATAATTTGACAATTTTAGCAAGTTCATTCTCACGAACTGAAGCTCGTGAGAGCCAAATGAATGACATGAGTAGCAATGTATTGAACGAATTGTTAAAGATTGAAGGATTGACAAGTGATGAAGTGTTTAAAGCAACTCATAATTGCAGAGCAAAACAAGCTTCAAGTATTCTTTCAAGTGCCTCGAAACATGAAAAAATAATACATTACAAGTCTTCTTTATCCTACAGGAAATAGAATTTGAAGACAAAATTTCCATCATGTTATGAATAATTTTCATAGTATATTTTTAGGAAGTTATTTCTTCTTGTAGTTATGTTATTTGTTATTCACAAACAGATTTCATTCATGAGAATTTTTTATAAGCTTATCGAATTATTTTATTGAATTATTTGCTTACTATTTTTTTTATAACTTTAATAATAATTTTATAATATTTTATTATATTGAATTTTAGGTCAAATATTTAAATTTTATTATAATTGATTCTGATTCTGTAGCATAAGTAAACCAAAAAAATAATTATGATAATCAGATTCCGACATACAACAATTTGATTCCTATTCTTGTTACTCTGATTCCCTATATAATCGATTCTGATTTCGATGTATTTTTAAACCACGCGGCCCTTAGATTTTCGCTCCAATTCTAGGAGTTTTGAATTTAAGAGTAAATATACATGTATGTCAAGAGTTTGCCAATGAAAGGGGTTGATGGTTACCTATATACTGAGATCTCCCACTGTTAATGTTGAAGTGATTTTCTTGAACAAGATTAAAGCCATGATTGATAGTTGATGAAGCAAAGTCAAAATGGGACGAATTAGATACAAAACGGAGGTGTTCTGGCGGGACAATCTAGGACACGGTCTGGGACACGATCGTGTCCTAGACTATGTAATACAATGCTCGACACACGGTTGATTTTCCGTGTTTGTGTCTTGAAGGGTTCGTCCGTGTCTTATCCTGTTTGCTCGTGTAACCTATTATGGACGTGATTACTACTTAGGAAAGGGTTCTAATACGTGTATTAAGATTTTGAGTAGTCTATTTGGCTAGGGTTTCATTGTATACTATAAATAGGTGGTTTGAGAATAATCTTATAAGCCTTTTGCCAGTTTTGACTATAAATATAGAATTACTAAGCTCTCTGCCCGTGGACGTAGATTGGTTATTGATCGAACCACTTAAATCTTGTGTTCTTGTGTGATTGTTCTTTGTTATTTCATATTCTTTTATCATCGATTTTCCCTGACAATTGGTATCAGAGCCATAGAAGTTTGTTTCAGGAACTTTGGGTTAGTTCTACGGAAAGAAGATGTATTCGCATAAATTTGATATTGAGAAATTCAATTGGTCGAATGATTTCACGCTATGGAAGCTGAAGATGAAGGCGATTTTGGTTTAGTAGAAGTGTGAGGAGACGATTGAAGGTGAAAAGAAATTACCGGTAGAACTGACAACGGCGTAGAAAGCGGATGCTGTGAAGAGAGCACATAATGCAATTCTATTGAGTCTGAAGGATGAAGTCTTGAGGGAAGTCGCTGATGAAAATACTGCAACAGGCTTGTGAAAGAAGTTGGAGAGTAGGTATCAAAAGAGATCTCTGTCGAATCAGCTTTATCAGAAAAGACGGTTGCATACCTTGAAGATGTCAGAAGACATGCAGGTAAACGAACATCTTGATAAATTTAATATGATTGTATTAGATTTGAGAGGTGTTGGTGTTGACATTGATGATGAGGATCAAGCTATGTTTATGTTGCATTCATTACCTAAGTCATATGAGAGTTTTGTTGATACTATCATGTATGGTAGAGATGGAATTTCTGTTAATGATGTGAATGATGCTCTGTTGTCTAAAAAATTGAAGAGGCTAACTTCTAGTTCGGGTGGAGACAGAGTGGAATCCGAGTTAACCATTAGTACGGGCAAGGGAATGAGTAAGAATCATGGTTTGAGGTGTTATCACTGTAAGAAGATTGAACATGTGAAAAAGAATTGTCCACATAGAAGAAACAGTGAGAAATCAAGTGCAACAGTTGTTCAGAATAATTCTGTGGAGTTTCAGGATAATTCTGATGAGGGGGAAGGTAGTGAAGTGTTGACTGTTTCTTCATGTATATCTGAAGATAGCTGGGTTATTGACACTGGTGCAACTTATCATATGACTTTTTCCAGGAAACTGTTTGATTCTTTTAAAGAATAGAAAGACAGTGTTAAATTGGGATATGGTGAGAAGCTGAGTGTTGAGGGTAATGGGTCTTTGAAGATCAGGATGCATGACAAGATGATTAAGAAACTTGATGCTTGGTATGTCTCTGGGTTGCAAAGGAACTTGATCTCTGTTGGTGCTTTGTCGAAGCATGATTATAGTTTCTCTAGTAGAGGTGGAGGAATTCGGGTATGCAAGACGTCTTCGGTTATGATGAAGGGTAGATTGCGGAATGACATTTACACCTCGATTGACAGCTCGATAGTTGCTAATGATTTAGGGACTGTTGTGAGTTTTCCGGGAAAACGAGTGGAGTTTGTGATTGAAACTCTGGAACAGGAAAAGATCAATCAGGTTGATTCATGAGGTCTAACAACAAGTGCACCAAGGCATGGTAATTGTGTTGGAGATGTAAAAAGGCCATCACTGGAAGACACAGGAAAAAGGTGTAGGGTGGTGTGTTGTTAGGAGTAGATGAAAACCTAGCGCTAGTGAAGGCAAGTTCGGGTTGGACTTGGTTTATTGTTGCAGGACTTGAAGCCCTTCAGGGTGGTGTGACAGATGAGTGATTCTATGGATGAGTTGTATGGTGAAGAAAATTCACTTCCAGATGGAGAATTGTTAATGTTGAAGTGATTTTTTTGAACAATATTGAAGCCATGCTTGATAGTTGATGAAGAAATTCGAAATGGGATGAATCAAATACAAAACGGAGGTGTTCTGGCAGGACAGTCTAGCACACGGCCTGGGACACAGCCGTGTCCTAGACCATGTAATACAATGCTCGATACACGATTGATTTTTCGTGTCCGTGTCTTGAAGGGCTCATTCGTGTCTTACCCCGTTTGCCGTATAACCTATTCTGGAAGTGATTCTTGCTTAGGAAAGG
>CAODLS011120814.1:0-11298 GCA_948243855.1 Flueggea neowawraea | reverse complement strand
CGAGACTTCAGGGATTGGTTCGTCCATCATCCATAACCATTTTAAGAGGTAAGATTACAACTCTTTCTTGTATTTAACATCTCCTTCATGCATTAATCCATGAAATCCGTTTTGGCCAAATGGGTCTATGGTTCGAATTTTTGGATGATTCTGAGTTAAGGGATGCTAAGGGTTGTTAGATTAGAGTTCATTGAGGTTAAAGGAACATGTTTCAAGCCTTGAATCTACAAATTTGATGATTTATTGTGTTGGCTAGGGTTAGGTTCAGTTTTGATGATTTTTAGAGCGATTTGGAGTTTGTTTGATAGAATTGATAATTGATTAATGTTTATGAAGGTGTTTAGAAACAATGTGGGTGATTGGAAACATCGGGTATTGATCGAATTAAAAGTTTGGTATTTTTTTAGAATGAAACTTTAGGGTTCGACATTTTTGAAATTTCTGAAAAGTTGAATCTAGAGTTGTAATTTCATAAACTTGAGCTCTAGAAATGTAATTTTAGAAAATTTAAGGTATAGATATTTAAATTCTAGAATTTATGGAGACTAACTTGTAATTTTACAAGTTAAGGATTAATGAGTAATGTCTGAGAGTTCGGGGTCAAATTTGGATATTCTGACTTATAAATTGCGAGTCAGTATTCTCAAGGTATCTCGGAAATAGTTTCGTGAATTGATGAGTCTCGGGGACTAAAACATAATTTTACATTGGTTGGGGACCAAACTATAATTTTACGTAGATTTTGAATTTTTGGGTCGAAAGTGACGGATTCACTTTCGGATTATATTTTGGGCGACTTCTAGGGCCAACACTTGCATTTGCATATCATGCATTTGGTATTTGCTACAGTACCACATTTTGATAATTGTTTGGTTATATCTGTACAGCTTCTTGTGGTTGCCAGCACGAGCAGCTGCCTGCTGGCAGAGATTGACTGGTGGATTTTGTTTGGACTCTCAGGTGAGAGAGTAGTAGTTTCAGACACATAGGCTATGTCCTTTGAAAATTATTATGTTTTGATGTGTACGACTTATCTATGGAATCTGACTTAATAACGGTTTGACTAATTAATAATCCGACTTATGTGGTTAAAAAAAATGGGAATATGAAATATATCTGGTATATATATATATGACTTATATATATGTGTACATCATCTGTACACGATCTCTGTTTGTATGATGTTTGCTATATATATATATATATTTGGATTGCGGGACACCTAGCTACGAGGCAACGTAGCATTTGGTATACCAATGCTCTAGGAAGGCCCAGTTACCAGGGTAATATGGTAGTCGTGCGTCAGGCCAGACCACGTGCTTTGTTTGATTTGATGGGTGGCCCAATCCCCCTTCTGTATCTGTCTATTCTGGTCCTTATCCGCATCTGTTATATATACTCTGTATATATGTATATTTAATATTTTGCCTGTTGCATGCTATTTGCTCTGTTTGCGAAGGATTTCAAAACTTGTTTTGGAAGAATATTATATGTAGAATGTATACGTAGGTATATATATATATATACTGCATGTGGTATTTTCGACAGTTTTCAAACCAGACTCTATGACGCACGCATGAGGCGATCTGGAGTGTTATTCTTCACCGAGTTTTACTCACTCTTTAACATTGTCAGGTTGATTCAGAGTCGACATCTGTTCAGCTTTTGCATCTCAGTGAGGCGTCTATACATTTTGGTGAGTGGTGCCCTTTTGTTCGGACTCTCCTCTTTTGCTTAGAGCTCCATGCTGATTTATTGTGGGTTATCGGGTTCCTATGTTTTGTATTTTGAGATGGGTATTCACATATTATACTGTTACACACTTATGCGATGTTTTATTTTGATATTGTTATATGAGTTATATATATTTCTTATATAAATGGTTTAAAATTGATTTAATAAAATTGGCTAAAACGAATGAATGGGTAGTTATCTGTAACTCTGAGGCTTGTGCGAGATGGACTGGGCTCTCATAGATGGTCCACCCCATATGCCGGTCATGACCTGACTTTGGGTCGTGACAACAAATTCAAAGCTCAAACCATATTCCTTTAACCTCAATATAGTCTAGTCTAACAACCATAAGCATCCAATAACTCAGAACCATAAGAAAATTCAAGCCCTAAGGATTTCGGCCAAAAATGAAAAAATGCTAGATTCAAGAGTAAAATGAGTAAATGAAAGGAATAGGTAGTAGATCTTACCTCAACATATGCCTAGGAGCGATGCGTAAACCGTAGAGAAGCGATTCAGACAAGTTTGGGAGTATTTGATAAAAAATGTGTGAGAGGTGAATGTAGGCGGAAGAGATGGAAGACGGGTATTTATACACAAAAGGCATCTAGGCGCATTACACATTCTACAATGTGCGTTGTAGACGTTTCACGTGCGTACTACCCCAAGTAACGTGCATTGTCGACACGAAAAAAATACCTCTCAAACCCAGATTCAAAACTCTCAAACCCAAAACGATGATCAATGTGCGTTACACACATACAACGCGCGTAGAACCTTCATGGCGCACGCAGACAAGGAAATCCTAATGGTCCTCTAACCCAACAAGCCATCAACGCGCGTAGTAAGTCTACAATGCACATTATAAGCCTTCAGCCTACTCCAAACATATAAAACTCAAACTCTAAGGCAATCCCAACTTAGGACTATCTACACGAACATCCCCGATTCACAAAAGATCAAAGGAATGCTACATGACTCCTATTGGAACAGGCAGGGTATTACATACTCCCCTTCAAAAGAAATTATTCCTCGAATTTCCAACAAGCCAATCAACACAAACCCAACCCAAAGGTCTACTAGTGCCCTAACTCACCCGAACCCTAATACGCGGGAACTGATACAGAATATGCTAATACAATTGCCCAATATGCTACCATACATGAACTCAATGCAGAGACTGAAAATGCTACTATACATGCACAGAGACAGAAATGAATGCAAAGACAGAGATAAAAGTACCAACCTAAGAATCTGCAAAGTCGAACAGTTGCAGATACATGGATTGTATCTTGTCCTCGGCCTCTCAAGTGGCCTCCTCAACTGAATGGTGCCTCCAAATCACCTTCACTGAAGTTATCTCTTTGTTCCAGAGTCTTTTGACTTGACGATCAACGATCCTCAATGAAACCTTGTCATATGACAGATCAGGTCTAACCTCAACCGACTGCGGTGCAAGAACATGTGACGAATTAGAGACATACTTCCTCAGAGTGGAACACTGAATGAACAGAAGCGAATTGAGGCGGTAGCGTCAACTCATAAGTCATGGCTCCAACACGACCGATAATCTCAAAAGGACCAATGTATCTCGGGCTCAACTTGCCCTTCTTTCCAAATCTCATCACGCCTTTCATCGCGCGATACTTTAAGAAATACATGGTCACCAACTGCAAACTCAAGATGTTTACGCTTCGGATCAAATTAACTCTTCTAACTACTATGAGCAGACTAGATCCTCTGCTAGATCAACATAACCTTCTTAGTAGTCTCCAAAATAATATCTGGCCCCAGCGGCTCTCTCTCACCGGCCTCGGCCCAACATAGTTGAGGTCTACACTTCCTGCCATACAAGGCATCATACAGTGCCATCCCGATACTCGAATGGTTTGAGTTGTTGTATACGAACTCTACCAGAGGAAAATGAGAATCTCAACTCCCAGCAAAGTCTACAACACACGCCCTCAACATATCCTCGAAAGTCTGAATCATTCGCTCAGACTGACCATCGGTTTGCAGATGGAAAGCTGTACTGAAATCTAATTGAGTACCAAACTCTTCTTGCATCTTACGCCAAAACTATGAAGTGAACTGAGGTCCTTTGTCCAACACTATGGAAATTGGCACACCATGCAAACACACAATCCTGTAAATGTCCAACCTTGCTAGGCATGCCTCTCCATATGTCGTCTTGACAGGGAGAAAATGTGCTGATTTCGTCAAACGATCAATAATAATCCAAGTGGAATTATACTCAGCAGATGTCCTCGGTAATCCAACTACAAAATCCATCGTGATACGACCCCATTTCCACTCCGGAATCTAAATTGTGGATAATTTTATCATTTTATATACATTAGACATTTTTATGTGTTTATTGGAGCCACAATTCAAATATGCACAAAAGTTTAAATGCCCTAATGTAAAATGCATAACCTACAGGATTATAGGTACGAAATGTGTAGAATATTTATGAGTTAACTATGTCAGGTGCCCCAAATAAAATACCGAAATTGATAAATAGACAAACACAATTTAAATTTTGACAAATGGAAACACGCTCAAACTTTTGCTCAGAAATTTCACTTTTTTGAAACTTATCTTGAAAAATGTCAGATGAAAACTTTTGGAGGCATTTGGAGACCACTTTTTCGAATGTGATAAATAGACTTTTGGGAATGACTAAAGACTTTTTGAGACTTTATAAATCTGACATTTTTGCAACTATTTTGGAGCATATTTCTATTTTTAGGAAACTATTTGAGTTGGGTCTAAAAATTAATTTATATATTTTATTTCAATATAATTATGTGATTTTTCCAATATTTATAGATACAAAACATAATACAAACACCAGGCACTCACAGTCAAAGTCCAAAAAAGAGCTATGAGAGGAACTGTACATACGAGCAGATATCTACAGATAACCTAAAATGATGTGGATTGAAGGGGTGAACAAATTTGCCACGGCTCAGTGAGCAAAATACAAGAAAAAAATAATAGGTTTAAATTAATATTCCCACACTAATATTATTCAAATAACCTATTCAATTAGATGATCATGCAATAAACTGAATTTAAAAGATATCTAAATAAATATCTAACCTAAAAATCTATAATAGGCAAAGATATAATATTCTGAATAACATGACTTGAGATTAGAACAAAATCTACTTCAAAAAAAAAAAAAGATTAGAACAAAATCTTTGAGAGGCTATCACCACGATAGTTAACTCGTGGATTTACCACTAAATTATATGTTGGGCTAACATCTATCCGTTAGGAAGGTTATGAACAAATCATTGAGCTCAAAGCTACGACCCCGTAGTTAGGCATCCCATGGCCAAAATAGTTAAACCAAATTATTAAAGGCAAATCTAATTAATTATCAAACATAATTCAACAAATTATTGCACGCAAAGTATATTAAATATAGCAGATTGGATTAACAACAAGCAATATAATAATTCTCTAATTGTAATTTTCAGAGCCGAAGTTCGTTAAATATTCTAAGAAATTTCTAGAATTACAGAAACATAATAATTCATGTCTAACTAAATAAATGAAGTAAACAACTTGTGTACATCAAGTGGACAACTTGTCTAGGGTTTTGGGGGTATGAAAATGTCTATAAATACTCCTTCCATAATGTATCTTTGAGAACCTAATCTTTGGGAGAAAATTTCACCATTAAGCTAGAGAGAAAGAGAGAGAATCCAAGAGGAAAAAGGGGGTTCCTTGAAGAGGCCTATGGCCTTGGAAAGGAATCCCCCTCATCCTTTATTTTCTATATCTTATGTTGTTGTGGGCGTTGTTTTTCTTCTTAAGCTTAGTCTTTATTTTTATTTTCTTTGAACTATAGTACTGTAGATTTGTAGTTTGGATTTTGAATTGTAAGTTTTGATGACTACTTACCATGGTTAATGAAAGAGGTTTGTTTATGTTTGCCACGACCCAAAATTGGGCCGAGATCGGCGTATAAGGCAAACCATCTATGAGAGCCCGACCCGTCTTGCACAAGCCTCAAATATCAGAACTTACTACCCAAAACGTTTAATTATTGTTTAAAACATTCAACGAAAACATTTATCGTTTAAAATATAAGTAGTAAAATAAATATCATAACTCAAATAATGAATATATTCAAAAGTATATCATAAGTATATAATATCAAATACAAATGGAAAAACCCTTGACCCAACAACATCCCTATGTGGAACTCTAACTAAAACAAAAGAAGAGCTAGGACAAAAGGGTATCACTAACCAACCACTAATTACCGGTGGTCAAGATGAAGAACGGTTGCCAAAGCCAATATCCGTGCACCTGAGACTTAGGAAATCAAGTGGACAACATGCACGTAGGCTTAAAAATCATTTTTCAGATTCAATCATAGTTTTCCTGAGTCAAAACTCATATCAATTACATGAGACTAAAACAAAGGTGTGCATCCAGCACTAATACAAAGTGATGTGGACTCTGCCTACATCCATAACAAATCACGTGTTAGATTAAAACACATGGCTACCAGCAACCCTAGTAGTTGAGCTTTCTCAAAGCATTGTATACCAAAGGTCACATTTTACCCCTATAACAGAGGAGTCCCATATCAAAATCAAAACATACTAATACATAGTATGAAATCAATGGCATGCATAACATCATCAAAATCAAAGTATATATATATATATCTGTTCAAAACATAGTCCTGATTAAACATATAACAAAATAATTGTTAGTCAATCTTCAGATTAGTCCAATTTCAAATATGTGTCGTACACAACAAAAACATATATAATTTCGAGACACAGTCAATGTGTTTGAAACTGTTATTCACTCACCTGGAAATCCAACTGCAATCACTAGTCAAGCCCCACTCGACGACGGTTGTTCTCGCTGGCAAGAACAAGAAGCTGAACATATACATCAACATATATCAAAATGTGGTACTGTGACAATACCAAAAGCGTGGCATGCTATGCAAATGCAAATGTGGACTCTCAAGTCGCCAAAAATCCATATATGAATGATAATCTATCACTCTGGATTCAAAATCTAAATTTTACGTAAAATTACAGTTTGGTCATCGACCAGTGTAAAATTACGTTCTAGTCCCCGAGACTTGAAAAATTACAAAATAGTCCCCAAATTATTCTATGATAACTAATTAGGTTTTCCAAACAGTTAGAATTCTCAAAAGAGTCCCCGAACTCTCAAAAATCACAAATTAGTCCTTAAATCGTAAAATTACAAGTTGGTCCTCAACTTTTCAAAATTTACAAATTTAGACTTCAACTTTTTGAAAATTACAAATCTGTCTAAAACTTTCCTAAATTACCGATTTGGAAGTCAACTTCCTAAAATTACAAAACTAGAGAGAAATTTCCAAAAATTACAAAAATATGTAAATCTCTATTCGATCGATAACCAACATTCCAAACCATCCACATTGCTTACCATCAACCTTAGGAACATTAATCAATCAACAAAACCAACAAACAAACTTCAAATTCGTTCAAAATCACCCAAACCAGAACTAAACCTTAGTTCTATAAAAAAACTCATCAAATCTCTTGATTCAAATCTTGAATCCAGTTCAATCAAGTCCCCTCTAACTTATACTAGCAAGATATATCAGAAACCACTCCAAATCCAACAAGAAATCGATTCAAATTCGAAACCCTAGCTCAAGAACAAACCCATTTCGTTTAACTCCAAACCCAGCAAAATCGAACCTTAAATCCTTCAAATCGAACCCCAAATAATCATAATCCAACCACATTTAACTTCCAAAGCAACAGAAAAAGGAAACGCAACCAAAATACCCAATTTCGTTCAAAACCCTAGATGGATGAATGTGATACCAAAATAACACAAAGAGGAGATTAAGGAGTGTTTCTTACCTCAAGAATCCAAGTAGATGCAATGCGAAGTGATGGAGGACGAAGAGAAATCAATTTGAGAGAGTTTTGGTAGGTAAGAGTGAGTTATGACTAAAGAAGTGGGCGGACAGGGGTATTTATAGCCCCATTTGTCAAAACATTGTGTTTCACTATAGGATAGGTGCTTAACGTGAGTTACACCAAGTACAATGCACATTACAAGGGGTACAACGTGACTTACACAACGCACAATGTGCGTAGACGGTTTTTCCATCTCTTTGTCCAAATCCAGATCTATGATTAATGTGCATTGCAACTCCCACAACGTACATTAATGCGTGTTACACGGTACAACATGCGTTGAGCACACACAACGCGTGTTGACGGGCTTGCTGCTAATGATCCTTGAACTCAACACTCTATAACACGCACAGTAAGGGTACAACGGGCGTTGTATGACTCCAGCTTGCCTTGCACACACAAAACTCCCTTTATAAGGCATTCCCGACTTAGGGTCATCAACACCAACATTCTTGGGATCAACCAAACACCGAGACTCACCACATAGTCAACTAGAAAGCTACGGGGATCTTATCGAAATTCGACGGGGTATTACAATGTTCTTAAGTTCCTTATTTGTTGCTTTAGTTGATTTGATGAATTGTTTCATTTGAATGTCATTGTACTTGATCACCATAATGGTGTTTTACATGACTAACTGAAAGATCAAAAGAAGAAGTTTAGGTTAGGTCTACTTACATCAAACATGTTAGGTTGTGTCATAAACATATTCATGTCAATAAGGTGTTCGATGATATTTCTGAAAGACTTAAAGAGTCTAGTTTAGTAAGGTGATGCTGAAAGGACCTTCATAATAAATGTAGACTTTAAGCGACTTTAAATGACTAAAGCGAATAGAACACTCATACCACAAAAGAGACTTTAAGCGACTAAAGCAAAGAGAACACTCGTACCATGAAAATCTGTTTTGTTGATTTAGTAAATAGGAGTCTTTACTTGCATCTTAATAATCCAAATGTTTTATTTACTTTGTTATTTCATGTTATGGTTTTAAAAACCAAACCCTTCAACAACTCAAAGTCTTGGATTTTAATGCTTTCCTTTGTTTTTTTTTATTATTAATTAATACACGTTCCCTGTGGATTCAATGCACAGGGGAATCATTTGAAGTTTTTATTACTACATCGACTATCGTGCACTTGCAATAGGCTCGATCAAGTTTTTTGTGCCGCTGCCGGGGAACGGTGTCCCGATGCATAAATTTATATCTTTTATTTTATGCATGATGTGGCTCATATACAAACTCTTATATTTATTCATGTGGTACTATTGATTTTGTGCTTTATGTTTGCAAACCACTTGTGGCCTATGAGAAGAGATTGAAATGGTGTCCCGATGCATAAATTTATTTCTTATGCTGTTTGTTTGCTTTGAATAAAAATGTACAAAGATATGAAGGAGTGCTATGTATATATTTTGTCCACTAATATTTTGTCTCATGCCTAATGATGAAGCCGTGCATTCAAGGAAGAAGCAAAAGCAAGCCAAGCCAAAACTAGAAAATCATTCTTAACTCTCTTCCTTTTACTTTTTAATGCTTAAATTTGAAAATTGAACTTTTTCTCTTGTTTGTTATTTTTTTTAATGACGGCTTACTTTGTCAAACATTAGGGAAAATATTCAAAATAAGTGTGGGGGAGGGGTTATTGAATGCTTGTTTACTTAGTTGCTTTTATGTCTTTACTTGTAAGAGATTTTGCTTGAAAATGTTGAATTGTACTTGAAATCTTTTTTAGAATATGTCACACTTGAGAAGAATAAAATTTGGATTGATTTTGTTGAAGGAATCTTGTAGTATGTGACTTTGCTTAACATGATCAACTAGGGGAATAAGTGTCACTTGTTAGTTATTTGAACCTTATTTAAGATTTTTAAGTTGCAAGGTTGGGAATTTATTTGTCGAACCTTAGTTTTTGTGGTGGCCTAGGAGACTTACAAACTTGTTGCTAAGTTGGTTATTTTTTGTTGAAAATGTTGAGTAGACTTGGCATCTATAAAAAAAATGAAAAGGAAAAGTGCTTTTGTATAGTTAAAATAGTAAAGCCTTCCATTTTGAGAGTGAACCTAAATGGGGATAAGTGCATGGGGTTCAAACCCGAGGTGAAAATGATAAGTACTCTTGGTGTTCATAAATATGTGTTAATAACACAAGACTCTTAATTCACTAACTCATTTGTAGCACCAAAATGATAGGGGCTCGCTATGCATATACATATGCCAAATTTTGTTCGAAAACAAATAAAAAAGTCGCTTTAACTTAGCAATAGGGGAGATAAGTCTTATAGATGCCAATAAACTAAGGAATTTGGTAGATGAATTCTTGATTTTTTCCACTTTGGAATGCTTAATTTTGGTTATTCTATTTGTTGAATTCTATTTTATTGCCCTCTTAATCATGTTACTTGCATAGTAGAAAAAAATCCTTTGACTTAAGTGATTAAAATTGTAACCTTAGCCTGAGATTGCGATTGGTTTGTCTGGAGACAAGAAAACAAGTAAGTGTGGGGAGTTTGATGTATCCTAAATTTACATAATAATTTAAGCATAAATAGATAGCATTTTTATCCTACGTGTACTTAATTATTGACAAATTATAGCACTTTTTTTGTTTTGTGTAGGGTGAATGAGAATGCATGAAATTAGATGAAAAAGGTGTTTATAAAGGAGTTATAATGATGGGAAGAAATGGAATAAAAATCGGCTCAAAGGGCACCACGTTCGTTGCCGCGTGCAACGCTACACCCTAGGCCACAGCCATGGCGCAACACCACACCCTACACCACAATTGTGGCCACTTACCAAACTCAAAATCATGGCCAAATTGCTCCAAAAAATGGCCAAAATTTCTCCAAACCGTGGTCAAAACTTACTGCAAGATTGTGGCCGACATGAAGACAAAACGTGTACAAGCCATGGACACCAACACCATGGTCGTGGCACGTCAATGCCATGATAGTGGCCTGCCCAAAATGAGGAAAAATAATGACGATTTTAGGGTGTTTTGGTGGACAAAAGGTGGACATCAAATGGATATTAGTGGAAATTAACCGGACACAAGTGGACAAACGATAAACATCGAATGGACACAAGTGGACGAAAAGTGGACAAATTGTCTATGGTTTCTGGGGGTATGAAAATGCATATAAATAAACCTTCAAAATGCATCTATCAGAACCTAATCTTTGGGAGAAAATTTCTTTTAGTTTTGTGCCCTAGCCCAATCATGTAAACATTGTCATTTCGGTTTATTTAATAACAAAGAGGCATTTCATTTCTATGAAATATTATTTTATGAAGATAAAACTCCATGAATAGTTTATTCTTTCTTTGTGCCATCAAGTACGTGACTTGATAGCAAAACCATAGAGATAAAAGGAATATTATTCTAAATGTCCCTAATCGATCATTATCATGGGAATGATAATGAATTAAATATTAGTATGTTGCTAAGTGGATAATCACATTTTACTGATTATGGATATGAGATATCAACTTAGAACATAGATGCATATTGGGGAACATGTATTGGACTGGCCCGTATGAAAGCACTTCATGGATCGTTGTCACAAAGTAGCTTTCATGCAGTGGTGATGTTTGAGTC
>CAODLS011120743.1:0-24341 GCA_948243855.1 Flueggea neowawraea | reverse complement strand
TACTAATCTTTAATTCATTATCATTCCCATGATAATGATCGATTAGGGACATTTAGAATAGTATTCCTTTTATCTCTACGGTTTTACTATCAAGTCACGCACTTGATGGCATAAAGAAGAATAAACTATTCATGGAGTTTTGTCTTTATAAAACAATATTTCATAGAAATAAAATGCCTCTTTATTATTAAATAAACCGAAATAACAATGTTTACATGATTGGGTTATGGCACAAAACTAACAGATAGAGCATCAACGACGATCGTTATAGGAAATATAGCTTAAACTGGCGGGATATTACATTCTAGGTACCCAATTTTTTGTTACATTATCTACACATCTCGGACTCCAATGGGGCTTCTTTTGGTTAGTGTACCCTTTTGCTCAGGCTCTTTGCCTTGATGTTAGAGCTCCACACTAGGTTACTTGTATTATTTTGTATACTTATTCGGTATTTGTATGATTTTATTATTTTGTTTGTTATTATTATTATAAAAAATTATGTTTTAAAGAAGTTGGATTTCTATTTATTTTATTAAGGCCATTTAG
Source organism: Flueggea neowawraea (assembly GCA_948243855.1). Classification (NCBI taxonomy): domain Eukaryota; kingdom Viridiplantae; phylum Streptophyta; class Magnoliopsida; order Malpighiales; family Phyllanthaceae; genus Flueggea; species Flueggea neowawraea. The sequence continues at coordinate 23,792 of CAODLS011120743.1, read as the reverse complement.
TATTGCTTGAAATGGGTTAGCTTTAAGTTCTATTCTCTGAGGCTTGTACGAGATGGGACGAGCTCTTATAGACGGTTTGCCTCGTAAGCCGGTCATGGTCTGGAAATGGGACGTGACAAGGGCAATCTCAACCAGAGCTTGGTTCATCTCGCACAAGCCTCGGAGAATTAGACATACTACCGAATTTAATTACTTATTAATCATCTTATTAGTCATATTAAAACTGTCATGACCCGTTTTTTGGATCAGCGTACAAGTCGAACTATCTAAGAAAGATTGACCCATCTCGCACAAGCATCAAAGATCCAGACATTCTACAAAAAATTCTTATTATTAGCCAGTTTATTAACCATATTAAAGTCATTTAACAAAATAAGGAGTTTTCAAAATAATATATTGAATAACAAAATAAATAAATGTAATATCAAAATATGAAACAAATAATAATAAGTAAGATAAGCTAACCAATATTATCAGAAATAAAACCATAACCTAGTACCGGTGTAGAGCATCCAACATAACATAATACTAGGGCCTGAACAATAGGGAACTCAGTACTCGCAAAGGCGCCTCAATGAACATTGAAAGAATCTGCTGAAATAAACATGGAAAAAACTAAAAATTTTAAAGGTAGGGGATGAGTAAACTCAATGAGAAAACAACACTTCAGATCATCTTTGAGACCTCACATAAACTGTTTTGAAAATCGTTCAAAAATATCACTTGCATTTAGGTGTATGTACGTATACACTAAATAAAGAATAATACTTCAGAAATTCATTTCGAAATCATTCGCAACAAAAGTAAATGGCACACAGTCAAACATGCAGAATATATATATATATATATATATACCTCGTCACGGGGTCAGAGTTTTGGCACAGGGACTACCCCGTGCGACACCCTGGGACTCCCGCATTCCCTAGGTTAAGCCTTTATCAATCTCGATTCTTACTGGTTTCGCCCTCCCGTGGGCTCATCAGGGGAGCAAAGACAGCTCCAAACCAGTGTGGTGCCCAGGATGGTACGCCATCCGTCATAGTCAAGTCCTAACCCAACGACTACCTCCCTAAACTTAATTCAGTCGGCATGCCTAACTCAAGATAGACGCAACACCTGTAACACGTACTCACACCTTCCGCTGCCCCACTACCCGAGGTTTTCATCCACCAATAAGCATCTCGTCCTTCCTGTTTGGTCGTTTTCTTTGGTTGCAAACGATTTACAAATAAATTTCAAAACTATTACTCTGTATTAGTGTGTTTATGTATATATATATATATATATACACTTATATTTGCATGTGGTATTTTTGAACTGTTTTCAAAATGGTTTATGAGAGGCATAGAGCCGCTCTGCAGTGTCGTTTTCTCACTAGGTTCTTACACCTTTCTCTTATGTTTATCTTTATTTCTAGTTTTCATTCGATATCTTTTTTGGCATTCAACAACAGTCCGACATCTTGTATTCAGTGAGGTGTTCCATTTGCTAGTGAGTACCCTTTTTGTCGGGCTCTGTTTATCTTTACAGTAGAGCTCTACACTGATTTGTTGTTGGGTTACTGGATATTTTGTCTTTTGGATTTATACTTATTCTCGGTTATATTTTCATACTCAACTGGTATTATTTTTTCTTTTCGTATAATTTATTATATATAGACATGATTTTGGTATAAAATGTTTTTTACATTATAAATGGTTTGATAATTTTTTAAATCGAATAAGCTGGGTAGAATGTCTGATCTCCGAGGCTTGTGCGAGATTATCCGGCTCTCATAGACGGTTTGCCTCGTACGCCGGTCATGGTCTGAAAACGGATTGTGACAATTTTTTTATAAAAAATCTGATTTAATATACACATGTGTATGTTGGCGTATACAAGTGTACAAAGTATTCTATTTTATTTTTATTAAGTTGATTTATTGGTGTACAAGGGTTTATGCAGTGTGAACATGTTTATAAGCGTGTACATTTTTTAGTGTACAAGCATTGAAATTTTTTTTATATTTATCCATTGTTCTTCCGCTGTCAAGGAGTCGAGGAGTTAAAAATTGAAAATTGTTGTTCGTCTGTCGACCGATACACATATTCCTTCATATTATAGTAAAAAAATTAACTTAAAAATTGAAAATAAAAATAAAAAAGGGTTCCAACAATAAAAGATTAGAATTACTTGCACAAATTGAATTTGAACACACAAAATAGGAAAATATTTTCTTATATTAAGCAGAGTGAAAATCAAGTTTGGACGTGAAGATTCTTTTCAAATGGAAGGGGACTGCCAAGAATGTAACGAGAAATGTTTGAATATTAAACTAAATTAAATTAGAATTCATTATTAGAGTAAAATTTTAATTGAATGTTGATTAGAATTACTTATTTTATTAAAATTTAGATTATATTACTATAAATATAAGTATTAAAATCCTTATTACAACAACAATAAAAGAATTAAGAAAATTTGTGAGTGATTGATGTTTACAGTAATTAAAGAGAATCTTCAGTCTTTTCCACTCAACTTTGTTGAATCTTCAGCCTTAGAACATGATTGAATCCAATTTTATGTTTTGAGAATTGTTTTTGTTTACTTTGAAACAGTACACAGAAGATTCTTATGGTATCCATTGAGATTCCAAGGTAAGAAGAAAGTTCATTCCATTATGTCGAAATTTTTAAACTGAAGCAATTGAGAAATGGCGAGTCTTTCCTTGTAGCTAGGCAATCATGTTTGACCAGAAATGTCAGTTTTTTTGCCATGAAAAGAAAGAGATAAGAAGCAAACTTTTTCACTCAGCTGTCTGTCTCAAGCCACATGGGGAGAGTGGGGAAGGTTGCTTTGCATACCACCCTATTTCATCCCCAGAACCCTAGCTTTCGTAGCTGTCAGTATGTTGCCTCTAATACTCTCTTATCACATGAATGCATTATCGATAGTACGAGTGGTATTCTAATGATGATGGAGTTTTCATTGAAAAGTTAAATTATGTAATTTTAAATTCAGTTAATTAATTTTAAAAATTGTTATTTAATTATAAATTTAAAAATTATTTAATTTTAAATTTTATTATTTAATTTAACTATTAATTATTAAATTTTAATTAATTATTTAATTTTATAATAAATTAAATAATTATAATTATTATTTAATTATTACTAAAATTATTTAATATGAGTCTCAATTATTTAATTTATTAAAAAAATTATCAATAAAAATTCTATAAAGGATATTTTTATAAAATTCTCATTATAATATCATCTAAATAATACATGTCAAGAATTAAAATTTTTTTTATAAATTATTTTATTTGTTTCTACTTATTATTGTAATGAAATTCTTGACTATTTAATGTTATTGTTATTTTTCATTTTTTAATCGGTGGTTCTAGGAGTTTTTCTTTTTATAAGTCGTTGTGGTGGTTGTAGGAGTTGGTTTCACTACATTCTCTAATGTCAAAGGAAAAATTTTATTTCTCTCACCATTTATAAATTTTAAGTAGAAAAATTATTTGACCCACATGTTTTATATTTATGTGCATTTCACCACCATTTTATGATGTAAAATAATTTAAAAGGCGTTCAGTACAAAAAAAAAAACAGAATGAAAGGAATGTGATGAAAAAAAATAGAGTAAATTCTTTTCTCGAAAAATTGCTGGATTTCGTTAATATAGAAGAACTTAGACACAAATTGGGCATACGCATCTACACCAATAAGATAAAATTTAATTAGGAAAAAAAGTTGAAGTTCAAAGATAAGGTTGTTGGTCCTATGACAATCCAAGAAGGGTTAATTGGAATTTGAGCAAATTTGAAATTTTACTGAAAATCTTTTACAACTCAAAATAAATAACAACGTTTATACAGATTCTTTTCAACTCAAACCAAAAAAATTAAATGCGGAACCAACTAAAAATTAAATATCCAATCCGCACACAACAATATAAAATGCAAAGCAAAGTAAATGAGTTGTGGGAGAGAGAAAACAAATCTGATTTATAGTAGTTCAGTATTCATTGACTTACGTCAATACCTCTAAAACCACTAGAGAATTTTAATCCATTATCTTCTCACTTCCAAGTAGAGGGAAATCGTTAAATCTCTAGTTTTTGCGGGCTCAACTAAAAAACTGTTACAACCTCTTGTTTTTCCATGGAAACAAAACAAGGAAAACCTAACCCATTTATTTTTCTAAGGCTCAACAAGCAAACCGTTCTTGTTTTCAAGTCTCAATAGGGAAACCTAACTACCCTCAATCAAATACTTTGATTGTTACAAAATCAACCCAATATATGACAGATTCAAGCTCACACCAACCCATAAATATGGTAGCAAGTAAATAGGTTAAATGAGTTAGAAATGTAGATATTAGAGAGAAGTGATCAATAGCAAAACTTAGGAAATGCCTATCTTATTTCTCTTCTAATCTAGGATGTCTATTTATAGTCACTTGGTAGAAAATAGTGATTGAAAGCCTCACAGTAGCCGTTGTGAGAAAATAGAAAATTATGCCTTTAAATGATGTCAGTCATCACTACGTGCGTAGTGTCTTCTTGCTTCAGAGTTTCATATGCGTTATTGCAAGTTTACGTGCGTTGCCAGAACTCCAGTGGTCAATGTCTTAAATTAATCAGCATCTATGTGCCTTTTCTCATCTCTACGGGTGTAGGCTTTCAACATGTTACATCTTCTACTTGCGTTGTCAAATACCATTCCAAGATTGCACATTTGATCAGCACACGTGTTAAAGAATATTCAAATTTAAATCCCGATGAGCGTCTTGACTTTGTCTGCGTCTGCAGCTCGTCTACGTGCGCAGAGCTTAACTCATCGAAGATCACACCTTTGAAACTCTTCGTGCTTTCTTGCATCTTTCTACGTGTCACTTAAAGGTTCTATGTGTGTAGCATGAACATCCGTGCAATTCTAAGGGCTTAGTATGCCTTCTATGCGCTTAGGACAACATCTAATGCTCACTGTCTCCAGTGCTATTCAACTCTACATGCTTTGCTCACGTTCTACATGGGTAGGAGCCACTTTTGCATAAGCCAACGTACATAGATCATCCTATACGTGCATTATTGCCACAAATCAAGGAGTCTTCATCTTTGAACGTCATTCATGGATGTTTTATATACATCATCATCAAAACCAAAGTCAATAAAGACCCTAATCAATATAAAATTAAAGATATACACATAATAATAGATCAAAAGTCACCCAACTGGTCATCAAATAACAATGAGTGAATGCTAGCTAACACAATCATACGGAGTAACGCAACTGTTCAGCACAACACAACTTTTAGCACTAGCAAAAATCACCAATAAGGAAACAACAACAAAATCTCATAAGATTCCAAAGTGCTATGACAAACGACTGGAGAGTACCACTCGTGGCCAACTCTACAAGCTAAAAGATAGATTACCAAACTTCTCAGAAATAAATTCATATATATAACTAATACCTAGAAGGAAAATGCGGTTATAATTATATCATGTCTCATGTTCAGGTTAATTTTAGGTAGATTAATTCCTAATATAAATATCAGAGTAGGTTTTTATACAAGTTTCAAGTTCAGTGAACTTTTATTTGAGGTCGGTAAAAGTAGGTAATTATAATGGGATATTGTGGTGTATTTTGTCTATCAATTTAAGTTTTTATGTGAATTGATTCATGATAATACCAAACGGGACGCTATCACTTAATCACAATTAATTGTGCACCCTTATCCTGTCAATTCATTCCTATTTTGGATCAAATCACTCAAGTTGTAATCATGGAGAAATAATAGTCGAACAACCCTATTTCTATCTACCTTATGCCTTTCAACTTAATATAAAGAAGTAAGAGAGAATTAATAAAAGAGCAACGATTCATTATAGCGAACGTATCGTTGTGACATGTGAAGTGAGGAATAGTCCAATGATTGAATAAGACAAGTTGCAAATGGTGGTCCAAATATATAAGCATACCAACATACACATCGAAGCAAATTAACTTAAAAAACTACAAAAAAAAAAAAGGTGTCACCTTCTTTAAACGAGACATGACTAATGATCAATGGCCAGTATATCCACCTCTCCTCCTAATGCTTCGTTTCTGTTTCCTTATTCACAGTATCGCGCCTGCTTGTCTTGCCCTTTTCACCTTTTCACCCCCGTACGTGTGTGATGAGAGTCATCATGATAATATTGCTTTGTTTGCTTCAAACCAAACTTCCTTATTTGCCTTGACCTAATTTTTAGTCAGTCCTCATTGAAAGTAATATATTCGTTTAGTTTCTTTCTTACACAGCTCGCTCGCGAGTATTAATCACCCTTTTGATTTTTTTTTTTAAAAAAAACTTGTATCCAACGTCTTAAACTTGATTTACGTATAGTGTCTCTCTGTAGGTTTGCATGTATGCACAAATCAAGAGAGTTTTCTTAGATGATAAGAAAAAATTAATGTATTATCTCTAGCCTTTGGATAACTATTACAATTTTTAACTATTCTTATTTATTTTTTCAAGTATATCTTGATATAATCAATTAATTTTTTTATAAGTCATTTGCCTGAAATTTTATTCATTTAATTAACAAAAAGATAAACCATAATAATATGCTTGTATAAAGACTAGAAAACTATGCTTATCAAAACCACGAAAATTCCCTTTGCAGACTTGGGTAATAGATAAAAGAGTCACTGCCAGATCGTTAACAATGTTCTTTTTCAATGTCTTAAGAGCATTAAAACGTCCATCATCATTAAATGATTTCAAATCTATAGTTTGACAGGCCTCGCCGCAAATATCTACCATCATCCGATGGGAAGACAAAATCTTCTTGCGATTCTGAATCCGATTTAATTTTAGGTAGATTAATTCCTAATAAATATCAGACTTGGGTGTGCAAACTCCCACATGACCCGATTAGTTTTTCGCTTAACCTTCATGCTCCCTTGCTGAGAGCATACAATTAAAATATTAACAAGGTTAGTGTTTTATACGATGAGTTCCTTTCGAGAATAAAGGGTAATAAAGTTCCCTTTACTTTCTGTTTGAGATTTCAAAAAGGATATATAGTGCCTTTAACCAATTTAGTCAAATATCATTTCTTAAATATTTCTTTAGTGAAATTTCAGATAGACAATTTACATTAGGACATGATCACCTTCAAATTGTATAGTTGAACTCATTACACCTACATGCGGAATAAATTCCTCAACAAAATAAATGAATAATTATTATTTTTTACTAGCTAAATATAAAATTTCTGTTTTATTTAGACTTCAGAGGTTAAAGTGCAATTTGTCATTTTTTTGTCTAACAGGACATGATTCTATTTTAAAATCAATATTACGTCTTGGAAAAGAATCCTAAAGGTGAAAGAGTGTACTTGACCTAAATAGGAACTAAGGGCCTAACTTTACTTTGAATTCAAGTATAAATTCTTGTTGGTCTTTTTGTTTTTTGTTTTTTTTTTTATTTTTGACCGAGAATTCTTTTTGGTAATTTATGTATCAAAACCTAATGCAATTAGAAGTTTGACATAACTACTAAGCCTTCATTTGGTGATAAAAAATTGTGATATTTAATGCGCCGAAAAATGTCGGCATTCTTAAAATACTTGTAATAAATAAAAAGATACTCCATGAAATAATCTTCTAGTTTGAATTTAAAAATAAATAATTAAATCTAATACATTAGCAAATAACATAAATTACTATTCCCGCAATAATTGTTATACTATCTAAAACTTAGTGTTTTCAACATGTGGACGTCTCTGGATGTATATCTATAAATTAGTGAATGTAAGAATGGCAATTAATAGTTTGCATGTCTTTATTTTATTTTCCGTTATCAAATTATTACAGTGAAATTTGTCAAAGTGGGATCCAAAACACATAATAATTATATAAAAACAAAAATAATACGAATAAATTTTTTAATATGTAATAACTTTAGAATTAAAAATTACAACCCCCACGACAGGATTGTTAAGGAAGACGAGATAGAGGATTATGGAGGTTCAGAAATGAATCTTTTATAAAATTCCCGTATGTTTTTAGTACTGTTCAATCTTCTATGTTTATTTATTACTAGTGTTCAATCTTCTATAAATTAATCAAATTAAATGGAAGTAAAAATAAATAAATAATGTTGTAGTTGTATCATGTATGGCATAGTGAGCATCTCCAATAGTGTTCTTTATAATTAATGCATAAATAGAGAGTATGAGAATCTCTAATGGTGCTTTCTATTTTTTAGAGAACTTTTGATAAAAATAGAGAACACCGTAAATTATATAGATTAAAGATATAAATCTCTTCCAATGCTAGTCTTTAGTTTGACTCTTTATTTTGTAGATGTCAAATTTTTATTGGAGCATGGGACAAGAATAATTAAATGAAAAGAGAGATAAAGAATAAAATATATAGAAAAGTATAAATTTCATTAATGACAATTAAAATAAAGAGTCATTTTGACTAGTTAAATATGAAGAGTAAATTTTACTATTTATATTACTTTTAGAGATAAAGAGTGATATAAAGAGTGTGTTGGAGATGAATTTTAAAAGATTACTCTTTATAATAAAGAAGATTGTAAAAATAAAGAGAACACTGGAGATGTTCTAATTAATAATTTTTAAAGATAAAGAGTGAAATTATTTTTGGACTTCAATGCTACTCTTTAATTCAACTATTTAAAATCAAATAATGACAAATCAAACTAAAAGACATACATGGTGATTGGTGGAGGTAAATGAATATTTAAGAGAGAATTAAGAAAGAGAAAATATATTAATGAATTTTATTAATAACATACAAAATAGAGAGTCATTTGGAGTAATTATTTCTAGCTAATCAAAATTACTCCCTACTTTATTTTTAACTATAAAGAGTGATATAAAGAGAGGATTGGAGTTGAATTTTAGTAAATAACTCTTTATAATGAAGACGATTTTTAATTTAAAAAGAGTATTAGAGATACTCTTAAACACTTACACTGGCCAATTAGTAGCAGCAAGCTCACAATACATATTAATGATCACCTTCAAATTGTATAGTTGAACTCATTACACCTACATGCGGAATAAATTCCTCAACAAAATAAATGAATAATTATTATTTATAATTAGCTAAATATAAAATTTCTGTTTTATTTAGACTTCAGAGGTTAAAGTGCAATTTGCTGTCTAACAGGACATTATTCTATTTTAAAATCAACAGTATGTCTTGGAAAAGAATCCTAAAGGTAAAAGAGTGTACTTGACCTAAATAGGAACTAAGTGCGTAACTTTACTTTGAAATCAAGTTTAAATTCTTGTTGGTCTTTTTGTTTTTTGTTTTTTTTTCTAATTTTTAGACCGAGAATTCTTTTTTTAGAAGTTTGACATAACTGCAAAGCCTTCATTTGGTGATCAAAATTGTGATATTTAATGCGCCGAAAACTGTCGGCATTCCTAAAATACTTGTAATAAATAAAAAGATACTCCATGAAATAAACTTCTAGTTTGAATTTAAAAATAAATAATTAAATCTAATACATTAGCAAATAACAAAAAAAATACTATTCCCTCAATAATTGTAATATTATCTAAAAATTAGTATTTTCTACATATGGACGTCACTGAATACATATCTATAAATTAGTGTTTGTAAGAATGGAAATTAATAGTTTGCACGTCTTTATTTTATTTTCCGTTATCAAATTGTTACTGTAAAATTTGTCAAAGTGGGATCCAAAACACATAATGATTATATAAAAACAAAAAATAATATGAATAAAATTTTTAATATGTAATAACTTTAGAATTAAAAATTGCAACCCTCCACGACGGGATTGTTAAGGAAGACGAGATAAAGGATTATGGAGGTTCAGAAATGAATCTTTTATAAAATTCCGTATGTTTTTAGTACTGTTGAATCTTCTATCTTTATTTATTAGTAGTGTTCAATCTTCTATAAATCAATCAAATTAAATGGAAGTAAAAATAAATAAATAAATAACGCTGTAGTTGTATGGCATAGTTAAGCACTTACACTGGCTAGCTAGTAGCAACAAGCTCACAAGTCACAATGCATATTAATGATCAATATGGAATTCTCAAAATTTCAGATCCGTCAAAATTAAGGTTTATTAAGATAGGGAAAAACATTCAAGAAGTCCAGCTAACTCCAGCATGACATGCTCCAGTGCGTAGTTAGTGTTAATAATGATAAATGGTCCAGATAAAAAATATAGAAATCAACGTGTACGTACAACCCACGCACCGATTTAGAGTCATTGCATATTGTGTTAACTTTGCTATGCCCGCATGGTAATCACGTGCCTCTCTGGACCAGGTATATATTTGATAGAAAATATTGAAACTAAAATATGTATTTTGTATTTTTTTGCACATTTTGAAGGAACAAAAATTACTTTTGATTCAATTTGGAAATGCCGACATATTAACCTATGCAAAATGCGTAAATTGCTTTCATAATAATCCATCTCAAGCTTTCAGAAGAATTGATGGCCTAGTGGCATGACAAATCATTATCAATCTAGAAATGTTTCTCCTAGCTACAACACTCAGATAAGGGTGATCCGCTAAAACTAAATATCGAAGGCAGACTAACAAAAATATTTTATGCTAGTTGATGAAAAAATTGTTTAACCTTGATGAAAAAGCACATTTAAAAAAAATAATGCAAAATAAATTCTCTATATTTTAGTGTGTTGTTTTACTAGACTACCTTCTTGTAAACTCTGATAAAAAAAAAGAATTGTCATTTTAGGTAAGGCGCTTAGTTCGGATGTGTGCAAAAACAATAATACATACAGACGTGCATGAAGAAAGGTCCTTCATATTATTTTTTTCCCCTCTAATAACTAGTAAACATTATTTTTTTTCTCTAATATTGTTGTTAAATGAAATGGCATATTTATAATTGTGAAATCTACATTATTCATGCAATATTGTTAGAGTGGAAAGGTGTCATTTTCATAAGCAAAAGAGTGCAAATAATTGCATTTCAACACCATTCCATTAAACTTTATCCGCAGCTCTTTTTGGACCCAAGTTGTCAATTTGTATTAATGAAAAAAAAAAGGCATCGATGGTCAACAGTTTGGACATTTCAACGATTTAAAAGTTAACCATTTCAGTTGATCTGACAATTTAAATTATTTTTTATGTTCCATTTTTTAAATTTTAAGCTAATATTTAATAAATCAAACTTCGGAAATACAAAACCGAAAAAAACTCAAAATCCAGAACAAATAGAAGCCATAAGAAACAGTAAGGATTGATTAATACCGGGATACAATTTAAAATGGGCCAGACAAATATTAGTAGGGCAATATTGCTGGTCGTAAAAGATATTTGGAAGTAGAAATCCTTTGATGTCGACAGTCTTCTATCACCGCCTCCCTCACAGAGTGTAAATGTCTGTTTTGAGTCCAAAGATTCCAATTGTATTGAATGTTATGTGCTCACTGAGCTCCATCCGGTCGGAATATAACCCACCACCAACTCATTAAACCCTAACTAACAACCTCCACTGTGTCAAATGTGTCATCGTCCATGCCCATAAAATTGTACTATTATTTCTTCTCTTTTCTTTTCACAAGTGTTCTTGATTGAAAATGTCTATATGTACTAACAAGATATTAGACTGCTGGTTAATATAATCAATATACATATGGTTTAGAAGTGAACTTTATTTCTCAAAAAATATAAATTATTTTTTTTGAAAAAAAACTTGTTTTTTTTTTATTACAAGAGATCGAACTCTAAACCTCAAGATTGGCAACTCATGTACTCATGCACTTGAAATAATCGTAAGTGGCAAATACTTGGTAAAATTTAAAAGAGTTTGAGCTTTCACAAAAAATTCTAACTCGAATATGAATTAATCAGATATTAAAAAAAATCTCTTAAGAAAGGTGATTCAATTAAATATTTATACTATTGTTTTTAATTATATATTTTTTCCCTTTTCACAAGCGTCTTAAATAAAAAATGCTCATATACTTACATCTTTTCATACCATCAAATTAGAAATTGTATATGTCAAAAGTTCTTCGTGCCTCCATGTGGGTCATGGGTGAAACCTGAACCCAAATTAATATGTATTAATTAGGGTAGTTGTCAATCAATTTGAAATCTGATTCGGTTAAGATTTTGGTTTGACTTTCTAATTAGTTTAGGAGAATGACTTACTAATTAATTAGAATCTTAATTGGAAAAGAGTTCCAATTAGCTGGGAGAGAGGCTTCCTATTTAGTCAGGAAGAAACCCTAATCAGCTATTATAAATATTAGCTAGGTGGAAAACCTTAGATACGCAAATACTAGCAGTTAGGAGCAATTAACATAATTGTCTCTCTCCCTCTCCCACACCAAAGCCGTCGACCCTCCTTTTAGGGAAGAAGAGATTTTTCTCTTCTTGTTTTGTGTCTCAGGATTCGTCTAGTGTCATTTAGGTTACGGGCACATGCCATGTGCTCGTCGCCTCACCGTGATTTGTAGTACGTGGAGACTAGCATCGTCTTGCATCCTTTGTATTCTATAGATCCAAATTTGGTTGTGAGTCAATCGAGGTAGGCTACATTACCCATGATTTAATTATTGTATATCTGTGTAGAATACTTTCACTTATAATGTTAGAGTTTTTTTTTGCAAATGAAAACAACAAACTCACCTGAACAATAAATGAATTGGACGAATCTAGTATTGAAGTGTTAATAATTATTGTTGTCCCAACTAGAAGGACCCAATGAGAAATTAATTAGGGAGATTGTATTACCGTTTTACAAGTTATGGGGAATATAAGCATTCACAAAGTTGACGAGGGAACTGCATATTCAATACAAGTTCAGGGGTTCACATATATTGCGCCGAAATAAACAATCTCGTCAACCTATTTTAGGGTTGATAACACTGACGGTCACTCAAGTTTCTGACTCGTACAAGAAAAGTCAGTAAACTGAATTTTTGTTATGGCGATTCACTCAACGAAGCAAAATTGTGCACTCACGACACTAAAAATTGAGTCTTTGCCATGTGTCCGATCACCGGAGCAAATACACTACCACGTTATGCCATGTCGGATACACGTGAAAATTTTTATTTTTTCCAAGCCATAGTGTGCCACGTGGACAATTGACACATGACAAACAATTTGAACTTCAAAAAAAGCTCAGTTGATGCTGCTAAAAGCGACGTCATTTTGTACTTATGAAAAATAAATAAATATCTCTGTGAAACCCCACAATCACAGCAGCGTCACTTTCCCATTTGCACAAACCCTTAATCACTATCGAAAGCGTCGACCTTTTCTGTCTTTCTCAATCTTCGTTCTCTCTCGTTGGGCCCACTCGATCTCTGTGCTATTCCTCTCTGTCCGATCAATACCACCAGTACTGCTCTCTCTTTCTCATCATTCTACCTCTTTTTCTTATTGGCCTTGCCGTCGATGCCCTCTCTATCCCATTTCTCTCTGTGTCCGTCTATGTTTTCTACCACCGTCGATCGTTCAAATGGGTGAGGTGTATCATGATTATGGTCTATTTCATTAATTTAATTAAGTTAATATAAAGAAGTAACTTTTTTTTAAAGACAGGTTTAGGATTGGCGATCTCGGTTGATAACTTATATTGTTATTGCGGAGAGCCTGTGGTGCCGCAATTTTCTACCACCACTAACAACTCAGGACTTCGTTTTCTTGGTTGTAAGAAGTTTGAGGTAAGTGGGTTTTCTGTTTTAAGTGTGTGTTGAAATGTTGCATTTGAAAATGACAAAGTATAGGGCAAGATTTCCATTTGGATTTGGGTTTCAACTGTTGAATTATTTGTGATAGGGAAATGAAGTGTCATGCTCATACTTCCAGTGGTATGATCCAAACCGTAAGCTGAGGAGTACTGACAAGATTGCGATTGTTGCGGAGGCCAAATGATAGTGAGGTAAGTAGCAGTCGGTCGAGGGGAGTTTCAAAGACTTCCCGTGACGAGGCAAACCAAGCTGATAAAGGGGATATGAATGAAGATGCAAATGGAGTTGAGCTTCATGTTTGTGATGGTGATATAGTCTAGAAGTTTATGGTGTTCCTTCTTGTGGGTGTTCTATTAGGAATGTGGATTAAGTAGAAAAAAATATCATTATTGTGTATGTGTTTTCAAGGTGATTTCAATAACAGTATTTTGGTTTAACGTATTACGAACTAATCGCGGATGTAATAGAATGTAGGAACATATTTAATTGACGAATGGCAGGTGTAATATAATGTGGGAATTGGCTAACTATTTTATGAATGATTTTTTTTTTCATTTTGCATTGGAGTACTTTCAAATTTAATGAAGTAATTTCCCCATGAGTGGTTTATTCAATTGTTAGTTTGGGTATTTGCATTGTTGTTATTGCATAATGTGGATGTCATGAATGGAAATTTGGAATCCAGAGTCATTTGCATATTAAATAGAATAAATTTATTTACAAGTAATAGGAAAAATTCAAGTCTGAGGTAAAATAAAGTTTGATTTAGCAACATTCCAGACTGAGGATACATTTATAAACCCAACATAATTTTCAGCAAGAGTCTTAGTATACATAGTTGTAACCAAGAAGACCTTTAACTGCTCCCATTGTAAGATAAAGAAAATACAAATGGCACATAAGGTTTAAACATCCAAAATAACAAGTCATATACATTAAATTTGCTAACCAAGCTTCCATAGAGCTTCCCTGGCTATGCCAATAGGTTTTAACATCCAAAATACAAAGTCATATTCATAGACATACTAACAAAATAAATCCAAAATATCATGGGGCCAATGCAATTTCATGCATGTTGTGTTACTACACCAAAGCCTTCATCCAACAAATGATCAAAGAATACATCATCAGCATTGTCTTTACCAACTCTCTCAACTCCATTCTCTTGATCACCATCGTCGTTTCCAGTTTCTTGACGTTGCTAGTAATAGACAAAATATCCCAAATAACCTAAACAAATATAAATTATGCGGTGGTCCTCTCAACACATAACCTATTGTACTTGTATAATCTGGCACTAGAAGAAAAAAATTATTGGCATAAAACTATATGCAGTTGCATTTGTTATGACCTTTAATCCCACATATACTGCATGTAACTGTCAATTTTCCCTTCTTACTTAGCTTAGTCACCAGATTGTATAGAAGTTGATATGGCTGATGTTATTTTCTTGGTGGCCGAATTCTCTATCTCCTCCCCTTCTTTGCGTCTTTTAGTAGGCTTCCTTCCTCTTTTAGGATTTACAGGAGTTGGTGGAATGACTTTATAGCCAAAAATATTAGGGGGCTAGAAATCTTTTGTTAGGTTTCTTAAGAGATTAAACATATAATATGCACAGTGGAATACAACAACAATCATCATAAGAAACATCCAATAACACTGTATATAATCATAATTAATTAAATGAGATTGAATATATTTGTACCTTTTCAACCTAGCCGAATTGCTTTACTCCAAAAGCTGGAATTGTCGAATTTGTTTCTCCTTTGTTTATGTTGAGCCGAATTGATCTAGGGACTGCCAAATGACCACTCCCCTCTACTTTCACACACACAAAAGATTGATGATTATGGCTATGTGTGCTAGCACTAAAAGACTCTCTTTCTTGTCTAGTGAAATTCGATTTTGGAAGAACCAAAGAAAATGTTTTTCTTTTCCTCCCTTTTTGTGATTGTCGAACCCCCTATTTTCCCACACTAAGGAAGAAACAAATTCTCTCTTTTATATTTTAGGGTTTCGACATCCACTTCCTAAAGAGGAAGAGAGTAGCGTGTTTAAAATCCTAGGGAGGGGGCTGCCGAATTTCTCCCTATCTTTTAGGGATTCGGCCAACACCTCTCCATGCCCTAGATGCCGAATATCTCCCTTTCTTTTAGGGATTTGGCCAACACCTCTCAAAACCCTAGTCAAGTCCTATTTGAACAAGGACTCCTCTTTCTCCTTTCAATTAATTAATTAAACCTTTTAATTAATATTTCATAAGTGCGAATTAATCATTCTCTGTTGCCTAATGGGTGTGCCGAATTTTATCTTGGGCCCATTAATTATGTTTTAATCATTAACATAAACTAATGGCCGGCAAGAAAAACATTCTTAGTTCTAACCCAGATATTTATTGTGTGTGATTTTGTAGGTTCATTCAATCTTGACAATGGGCCTAAAGTTAATTTAAAACCCATAAATTAATGATAGCATCTTCCCCATTATCTATATATATATATATATATATATATATAATCTGGATACAATGCAATGGGGCTAGGGCTTACACTAACATCTTCATTGTTTGTTGGGTTTATAAATACTAAGTAAACTTTCTTATACCTATCAATTGTGTAATGATTGTCAACATAGGGCTCAAATGGATTGTCGTTGAATCTTAACGCGCATAATGAATGACCATAGGGCAGCCTAGTCAACTGCCATCTTCTACAAGTGCATGTTTTTAATTCGAAATCGCAAACATGTGGTCCATCTCCCCTATCAAGCCAGATCCTTGTATGACCATTGTGTGCAAGGATGTACAAGGATTACATATTGGATTTTTCAATCTTCTTTGCCACCTTCGGACATATAGTTTGATCCCACCGATTCACCCTTTGTCTCTTTGTGTGCAATCTCTTCATAACTAAGCTTTTAATCATGTCGAGTAGTAACAATGGGTTTATTCCTTGTGTCAAGAATGTATGCATTGAAGCATTCACAAAGATTGTTGAGCAAAATGACACACTTTGAACCATCTCTAAAAAAAGATCGGGTCCAAGACTGCATCGGCCTATCGGGATGGTTGAACCACTGTCTAGCTTCATTGTTAGTCGCTTCAATATTAGTGAGCCAGAGTTAAAACAGTTGCGGATAAATGGATCTAGCAGCATTCCAGACTAAATCCTTCAATTATTTTCCCTTGAATTTTCTTCAGAAATTAGTGTACATATGGCATACACAATTCCAATGCTTTGCATTTGGAAACAAGTCCTTTATAGCACCAACCAATCCCTACAACGTATCAGCAGCACAAGCAATAAAAATTATTGTCAAATATGCATGTATTTTGAAAAAAGAAATTGAACACCGACAAAAAAAATTGTTTGCGCTAAGTTCCACAACATCACGGGTGGCCTTAAAAATGCTACCTTACTAAACCAATTAAAGAAAGAAATAGATGGGTTAAATCAAGTGCTCAGACAAGACAAAACAACATAAAGCTATACATTAAGAAAGCAAGAAAATGCAACTCCTAATGAGTCTTCCCAAACAAAGGCATCACCAATATGATTCAATACAAGGTATATTGAACACCAACAAAAAAAAAACCCATACAAAGTACAGATGTATTTTTAACAGGCATAGCATAAAGCACCAATGAAGTGACCAAAAACATCTTTTTTACTGCATACACTGCCTCACGTGTTGGAAAAGAACCGTATCCACATTCATTTAGTTTTTTTTCTTTCTTTAATTAGAATATAAATATTTTTTCATAAGTAAGAATTTGTGGTTCCATCTCAGCATATTCACCAACACACCAATGCCAATTATAATTACGGGTGGACTTAAAAATGTTACCTTACTATGCACTAAGTTTACTTAAAAAATTTTAGTATGTACAAACAAAATGCATGGTATATGATATACACAAAAGAGGCAAGAATTGTTACCTTTTGTTTGTCACTCATAAAACAAATTCTGTGGCTATTGACGATAATGAGATCATCTCCTAATAGTCTAAGATACCAGGTCTACATTTCTCGATTCTCCACTTTAACGACCCATGAAATGGGGAAGATGCAGTCATTAAGGTCTATACCAACAGCCGCTAATAATTGACCCCCGTATGTCCTTTTAAGCCAGCAACCGTCAACACAAACAATAGGCCTCATATATTTTTTTAAATGTTTCCTTAAGAGGGCTCAAACAAACATAATAACCCTTAAAATGGCTTCATTCCCTCCACAACTTAACTGTTGATCCTGGATTAGTTTGTTTAGCATCCTCTCCGTACCTAACCAACTTTGCATATTGTTTGTGCTTTTCTCCATATATGTCACGACCCATAGCGAGCTCGTGACGGGCGTACGAGGCGAACCGTCTTGAGAGAGCCCGACCCATCTCACACAAGCCTCATGGATCACAACTTAATACCCAAAACATTTAATTAAAACATTTATTAATTAAAAACTTATGTAAGAAAATCGATGGAATAATCATATATCATAATAAAATATCCAAAACATATATATATATATATATATTGTAATATATCAAAATACATCATAAGTAAAAACACAACCCAGTAACCCGACAATATCCTGTTGTAGAGCTCTAACATCATAAACATAAGAGCCCGATCAAAAGGGCGTCACTAACCAAATGACATCTCACTGGTATTCAAAATGTGGAAAAGTTTTTGAAGCCAAAAGCGATAAACTTGCGGAATAAAATCAACAGTAGACATAGAAAGAAAGGGGGTCAGAGCCCAGTGAGAGAAAATATTTCAGACCGCCTCATACGTGCCTCACAAAAACTATTTTGAAAATAGTTTAAAATACCATATGCAGGTATACATGTATAAATATACATATACATGCTATAAGTAATAGCTTTTCAAAAAATCATTTCGAAATCGTTCGCAAGCAAAGCATCTAGCAAGTATGAAAACGTACTTAATAATCATTTCGATTCTTAAAACATGTTTTCATAGTTAAAACATATATCGTTGATAAGGGACCATAATCATGGGTGTGCTCGTGACACCATATAACATGGGTGTGCTCATGGCACCATATAACATGGGTGATGTGGACTCTGCCACTATCATAACAATTCATGTGTTGGATCAGAACACGCGACTACCGACATCCCTGGTAGCTGGGATTTCATAGTACATATATCATCGGTATACCAAAGACTACTTCTACCCCGTAGCATAGGTGTCTCATATCGTAAAAACAAAATCATAATATTTCATAGCATAAATCGTAGACATGCATTTCATCATTTGAAATCATAAGAAAGATATATAAGACATATATATATATATATATATATATATATATATATCCCTTTCATAAAACATAGGGTTGATTTTAAAAAATCACATAATCATTTTATTCATTTAACAAATCCTTAGATTAGTCCATTTTCATAATCATGTTCAGCACATCATAAAACATAATAGGAGTTTCAAGACACAGCCTATGCGTCTGAAGCTGCTATCCACTCAACTGGATGTCCAAGTTGGATCACCAATCAAGTCCCACTGGTCGGTGGCTGGCCTCGCTGGCACAAACAAAAAACTGAACATGGACATACATAACATGAATAAAAAAGTGGTACTGTGGACTATACCAAATGCATTATATGAAAATGCAATGGAAACTCCCATAGTCGTTGAAAACATATATCGGACATTATTCCATCACTATCGATCATAAATCCATAATCTTTGTAAAACTACAGTTTGGTCCCCGACCACTATAAAATTACGCCTTAGTCCCCGAGACTTGGCAAATCTCCATATAGTCCTCAAAGTATCCTTAAACTACCAAGATGTCCTCCATAAGTTAGAGTTTCCAAATTCATCCCTAAACCCTCAGAAATTACTCTTTAATCCTTAACTTATAAAATTACAAGTTAGTCCCCATAATTCTAGAAATTACAAATCTGACTTCAACTTTCTAGAAATTACAAAAATATGTACCATTGTTCCCAAACACCTTCAGAAGCATTAATCTACCATCAATCTCATCAAACAAACTCCAAATCATCACAAAAATCATCAAAATTGAACCTAACCCTAACCAACACAATAAATCATCAAATCTATAGATTCAAGGCTCCAAACATGTTCCTTTAACCTCAATGAACTCTAATCTAACAACCCTTAGCAACCATTAACTCAGAATCATTCAAAAATTCGAACCCTAGACCCATTTGGACCAAAATGGATTTTATGGATTAATGCATAAAAGAGATGTTAAATCCAAGGAAGAGATGTAATCTTACCTCTTAAAATGGTTATAGATGATGGACGAACCAAGCTCTGAACTCTCTGACGAGTTGAGAGAGTTTTGAGTGATTGGGAAGAGTAGTAAATGCGAAAATCGGGTTTGTTGAACGCTTTAAAGGTGTTTGAAACACACCTCATGTATGTCAATATATGTCTCACATACGTACGTGTCTGGACATCTCACTTACGTTATCGGGGCTCAAAATCAATTCTGGATGGACCAGACCCAACCTCACATACGTCACCCCCAAATATCACGTACTTTAATCATCCTGAAAGCACAACTCACGTACGTGACACCTCTTTCTCACATATGTGAGTTCTTCTTGCCTTACGTACGTTAGGCTTAGCCTCGCGTACGTAAGATCCGAACTCGTCCCGAATCATTTCCAACACTTAAGAACATCCAACCTAACATGATTTCATCATAAACATCAAATACCATCGACTGGTATTCCAAAATTTCTCAATGCCACACTCGAAAACTACAGGGGTCATAATTGGAAAGTACGAGATATTACAATATATCTTTATGAGACATTTTCTCTTAGCCCGCCAAGCTTTGCAAGGAAGAATCATGTAACCTGTGTCAGCAAGAACCGTTGCAACAAAACCCTCTTCTTGCCAACTTGGATCTTCCTTGAAGCGATCAATGTATTTGTTTGCCAACCACTCAGAAGTCGTGTGGAAATTCTCGAACACCATTCCGCATTAATGTTGTATTTGCAAAGTCTTTATTTGGACCATCAGATCATCTCTACTTACTTTGGAAGCCCAAATAAAAAAAAATAGCACTTCTTCTTTGATTTCTTCTCGAAGTAACACCTAGCGTTGGATCGATGATTGTCATTAGTTGGAAAATACAACTAAAATCGGTTCTTAATACCCCAATTTTTACTGCCTCTTTGAATTCCTTGAAAATACCAAAACGCATCCCAACTTAGAAATTAGGGTCGTATCTCTCTTGCTCAATGTTAAACTCGGTCCCTCTTCTTTTTCTTTTTTGCAGCCCATGTATCATACTTTGAAGATTCACCTGAAAACAACTCGTCATCATCTTCATATTCTGAAGCATCAAAGTAGTCTGATTTAGGTACTTCAAATAAGATTGCTGGAGGGTAATTTTGTACATTTGGAGGTCTGCCCGTGCTGTGGGTTTTCACCACATTTTCATAATCCTCATCATCTGCAGCAATGTTGTAATCTTTATAAAAAATTCGTCATCATCTCCAGCTGTAGTTCCACCTTCATTTTTTTCATTAACACCGTCCAAAGTATCCTCATCATCAATGGATTCTTTCCCAGATTCACGACAGTCTGACGTTGCAGGTTTCTTCCCGGGGATTTCTGTTAGAACCATGATCCGAATCATCTTTTGATTCATTGAAGAATAGCCTATTGCTACATAATGGGGTTGTTTTCTCAGGACTAGTTGACCATGGCCTTCTTCAATACATACTTACCCACCTATCAATAGATTTAACAAATTCATTCTAGTCATTAATCTTTGCACGAATGTCATCAATACGACGACCAAATTCAATGAATTCTTCATCAGACTCATCTTCAAGATGTTTCACATATATGTCAACTGATATAGCAATTGCAGCTTGGTTCACTAATTCACCCAAGTCCATATCCATGTCCAAAAGCTGAACTTTGTTCCTGTGCTCATATGCATGCTTCCAATAGTAAGTCACACAGCCGGTGCACCCAACCCTTACAACCCATTGGTTCAAATGCTCAAATGTGATATTGTTGCCATGGTACCAATCAAATTGCTCCAAATTTTTGCCACTGTATCTCCTCGTAGACATCTCCCCATTTATCCACAACCTGATTGTGAAGTATCGTCTAGAAGGTTCTGCAAAAAAAAATAGAAAATGAACACAAAATTTTAGTACCAATCAAAGACATCAAATTCAATCCAACCCAAGTTTGAAAAAAATTGTAACAAATCCATCAAAAATAAAAGGCATTAACGTATAAAAAGAACGTCGTTTCTAACAAAACTATGGAAAAATATCAAAACCTAGAAACCCTAACCCATGTTTAATTAAAAATAAAATAAAATCTTACAAAAATAACTTACCTGATACCCAATTGCAAAGAAAAACTAACAAACCCTAAACCACTTTGCGTCAAATAAATATATGCATGGAATCGAAGACTTACCACAATTTTGGGGGACCACATCCATCTACTCTTTGATAAGGTGAAAAAATTTCCACCATTTTGGGTGTCTTTATCTCAAGTAGACCCAAAATCAGGGTGTAATCGGCTCACCTAGGGTTTGGACCACAAAAGTTATGTTTGTTGGTCCCTCTTCCTCAGCCTTTTTTGATAACAAGAAAGAACAAAGCGCTTCAAAACTGACAACGAAAACGACAAGAAAATGTGCAGAGGAAGGCAGATCACTGACGGGGAAGAAGAAAGCAAAGAATGAAAGGGAAACTCACTAGTTCGGGGAAGTGCAAAAGTCATATGGTTCTTTCTTTTGATTGGATCCCACCAGACTTTTTCTACTCCCTGAAATGTTCTAATTTTATTTTTCATAAGTACCAAACGACGCCATTTTTAGCAGCCCAACTAAGTTTTTTTTGAAGTTCAAATTGTTCGCCACGTGTCACTGTCCATGTGGCACCTGCGGCTTGGAAAAAAAATTGAAAAATGCCATATGTATCCGACGTGGCATGACGTGGCAGTGTATCTGCTGCGACGATCGGACATGTGGCAACGACTCAGTGTTTAGTACCATGAGTGAACAATTTCGGTCCGTTGAGTGACTCGCCTAAACGAAAATTCAGTTTAGTGACTTTTCTTGAATAAGTCAGACACTTTAGTGACCGTTAGTGTTATCAACCCACTGTTACCACCAAATTACTGTTGGCCTCGAAAGGTCTTGTCGAGCCGAGGTGGTTATGAGCTTTACATGCCACTAGTTAAACAAATCAACATGATTGGCCACTTTAAATGGCATGCATGAAAGTGGAGCCAAGTTGTATGGAGTGTACGTGGCACATAAGAAGAAGTGGGTGGTTGATTCAATATAAAGTGGGGAGTTATTCAAAGATATGGAGCAATAGTGGCAAGAAAAGTGGAGAAAAATGAGACAAAAGTTATTACTACAGGCTATAAAAGGAGGAATGAACTAGAAGACAAGGATCCCAACATCAACACAACTTCGATTATATTTGCCCTGACATTTATCTTTCCTTTGTTTAGCCTTAGTTTAGTCATTTACTTTTAAGCAACTAAGAGTAGAAATAACTTAAACATTGTTACATTGTACTTGTTCTTAGTATTAATGAAATACACCTTTGTTCTTCATTCACTTGTCTTTAATAGAAAGTCCTAGGCTTCTAGCCAATACGAACATTTTAACACAAATGGTCGCTTCCTAGCGCAATCCCCTCAGGCCGGTGAGCCTCGGGACCGAAAAGGCATGTAACAAATTTGGCGACCACAGCGGGAGTTTTATGGCGAGACGAGAAACCAAATCTCATTTGATTATATAATGGAAGAAATACGCCATGAAGCAAAAATTCATCTAGAGCAATTTTCTGATGCGAATGGATGCACAATGGTTTAATTATCAGAAGATTTTCTAGAACAGGCGTAACTGTAAGGACTCTAAGACAAAAAGTGTCAAGAGTGAAGTCAAGGGAGTGATAGAAAATTCTCAAGATGTTCATGTGATAGATGAGCACTTGGCTGCTCCTGTGACCACACATGTGACCCAAGAAATGGAGATCCCTGTGGCA
>CAODLS011120718.1:0-11751 GCA_948243855.1 Flueggea neowawraea | reverse complement strand
CCTCCATAATAACCTCTGGTTATAGCTTAAAGAAAGAGACATCGTTCTCTTTGTTTAGAGCCAAAGCCGAATGCCCTGTTTTGTTTGGACAGATTTTGTTGTTGCTAGCACATCCCTTTAACCACATAGTTTTTTGTGTGTGTGTGAACGTAGACAGGAGTAGTGATTCACAGTCCTTTTCATTGGCATCAAGGTGGGGGAAATGTACCTTAAATTTGTTTCGGTACGGGCTCTATTGGTGATTAAAATTCGGCACACATAGCTCAATGAGAAGGTATAAATTCGGCATACTTATTGTTCCTTGTTATTATGTTTTGATTGTGATTTTTTGTGAGTGCATCTTGGCTGGTTTTCGATGAAAAATTGTTTGCTTCCGTTGTGTTAAACCTCTGATTATGTGCATCGAAACCCTACACAACGTACGTTGACAAAGTTCAGATTGATGAGGAAAAGGCCAAGGCACGCAGGGACACATTGAAGGATGAGCAAGGAGTGTTGATGAGAAAAGAAGTGATCTATAAAGAAAAGATCAACGCACGTAGACAAGCATTAGATGAGGATGAGGTGGACTAGGTTAACGGTTTTCTAGTTGATCCCCCAAAAACTAGGTTAACGGTTTTCTAGTTGAACCCGCAAAAACTAGGGAAACAGTTTGCTAGTTGAGCCCGTAAAAACTAGTGGATTGATTTTCTTGTTTTGTCCTTAAAACAATGTGTAACTGTTTGCTTGTATAGCCCATAAAAACAAGTGTGTAAACGGTTTCCCTCCACCCACAAGTAAGGAGTTAATTGATTGGAATTCTCTAGTGGATCTAGAGGAGTGGATGTAGGTCAATAGGACCGAACCACTATAAATATTGGGCTTTGATTTTCTCTCTCTCTTACTCTCTTTACTTTACCTCTCATTTGTTTGGTTGTTTTATTGCTTCCGTATTATACTTTGATTTTGTTTGTAACGGACTTTGTCATTTCATTTAGTTTGCAAAAAAATTTTAACAAAGTTTTCAATCTCATTAAAAATCCAATTCACCCGTCCCTTGGAGTGTCATTCCATTGCTCATTGGGACCAACCAACTGCATTTTCATTTGGTATCAGAACTTGTGCTCTTGATTTTACTTTTGACTTAGCATCCAAAGAGTTAACAATCCCAAAAATAGCATTCTCAAATGATATGATGATTGGGCTATTATAGAGCTTTATTATTTGCATATTTCATTCAAGATGTTGATGGCAATAAAGGAATTGAAGAAGTGTGCTTAACAGTAATCAAATTCAATGAGAAAATTGCTAATGTGATACCCTTCTTTTAAAAACTCAAATTATGTTTTGATTTCTATGTATATGTGTATTCTTTCTATTTGTTAATTGAATATATTATTGCATTGATTTATTGATTGCATATATTGATTTTTTTTATATTCATAAGGGGAGATTTTTTTTAACTCTCTATGTATATTTTCAAACAAACAGGAGGAGTTTTGTTTTCAAAATGATATCATTAAAAAATATCTTTTACTTAGGGGGAGCTAAGTGTGCTTAATGATTTTATCATATTTTCTTTGAAAGGGGGGGGGGGGGGGGAGAATGCTTATTTTGTTTATTCTTTTTTATTATACAAAAAGGGGGAGAATATGACATGAATTTGAAGTTGCGTTGTTTATCTACTCCGTTGATAACAAATTGATATCAAATGTTCTTGAATGTGTTTATGTGCTTCATAAATCTTATCCTTACTGCTTTGAACATCATATATTATTGTGTTGAGCTAACCAAGTGACAAGGACTAAAATCCTTGATCAAATTGTTTGTTATTGATGAATAGATGTTCAAATTCATGTATGTTTTGTCATCATAAAAAGGGGGGAGAATGTTGAGTTCAATTTTGATACTGATGAATACAAAACATCCATGAAAGAAGTGCAAACGTGCAGATCTGCTGATATTTTGCAATAAGGCACGTTGATATATGCATAGATGTGTTCTACGCACACAACAGAGCCTACAAAGTACGTAGATGTGAAGCAAACACTATTAGAACTGATTTATACACATCTACGCATGTTGTATGCGGTACAACGCACGTTGACGAAGTTCAGATTGATGAGGAAAAGGCCAAGGCACGCAGAGACACGTTGAAGGATGAACAAGGCACGTTGATGAGCAAAGATGTGATCTTTAAAGAAAATATCAACGCATGTAGATGGATCAGCAATGCATGTAGACGAGCATCAGATGAGGATGAGCTAGACTAGCTGAGAAAAGCAAGACGCTCCTCAAGAATTTGAATTTGAACATTCTCTTACACAAATCACATACAAAATCAGAATTGTAAACTTTGACAGTGCGACAACATGCGTAGAAGGATGTACAATGCACGTAGATGAAGTCTGGACGAAAATTGTACATTCTTGGATTCAGAGCAATGGACATTGAAGAAGTGATCAATGCACATATAAGAATTAACAACGCACGTAGAAGATCATCAACGCACGTAGAATCTGATCCAATCAAAACCGAGACCACTTGATTTCTATCAACGTACGCAGACTTATATACACAGCATGTAGAACTCAGATGGAATGACGAACTACTCGCGTAAATGAGAAACAACGCATGTAGAAGACAGTGACATCATTACTGAGAAGAATCTGTTTTATCTCTCAACGGCTACTTCGAGGCTCCAACAACTATATTTCAAAGAGTAGATATAAATAGACGTCCCGGAACAGTAGAGAAGTAAAAGAGACATGTACTAGAGTTTGCTATTTACTTTCTCTCTCTTCTTTTCTCTACCTTTCTAACCCATTTGAGCTATTCAATTGCAATATTATTTATAGGTTGGTGTGAGATTTAATATGTTTTTATTCTTGAGTTGAATCTTGCAACAAGTAAGGTATTTGCTTGGGGTAGATAGGTTTTCTTGTTGAGCCTTAGAAAAATAAGAGAGGTTACTATTGATTATAGGAAAACTAGTGTTGGTTTTCTTGTTTTGTCCTTAAAAAAGGTGAACGATTTTCTAGTTGATCCCACAAAAATTAGGGTAATGGTTTTTTGGTTGATGTCGTAAAAACTAGGTTAACGGTTTTCTAGTTGTTCCCGCAAAAACTAGGTTAACGGTTTTTTAGTTGAGCCCACAAAAACTAGAGAAACAGTTTGCTAGTTGAGCCTGTAAAAACTAGTGGATTGGTTTTCTTGTTTTGTTCTTAAAACAATGTGTAATAGTTTGCTTGTATAGCCCGCAAAAAAAAGTATGTAAACGGTTTCCCTTCACCCGCAAGTGAGACGTTAGTTGATTGGAATTCTCTAGTGGATCTAGAGGAGTGAATGTAGGTCGAGAGAACCAAACCACTATGAATATTGAGCTTTGATTTTCTCTCTCCCTTACTATTTTTACTTTACCTTGCATTTGATTGGTTGTTTTATTGCTTCCACATTATACTTTGATTTTGTTTGTAAAAGACTTTCTTATTTGATTTAGTTTGCAAAAGATTTTTAACAAAATTTTCAATCCCATTAAAAATCCAATTCACCCCCTCTTGGAGTGCCATTCCATTGCTCATTGGGACCAACCAACAGTGTTTTTAGCACGAAGCTTACAGGAAACCAGACACTCATTGTAGAACACACACAGTTGAAAATTGAATGTCGCATATAGTCATCAAGCCTGTAGGAAACCAGGCATTGACCAGCAATAAAATGCTAAGGTGTATAGGAAGTGAAACCCCAAGTGGTATTGTCATGAACGCATGTGATAGTTTATTCGCTAAGACATGTAGCAAGTGTAACCCCCAGTGGTGTTGTCATGAATGCACGTGATAGTTTATTTCGCTAAGACGTGTGACAAGTAAAACCCTAAGTGGTATTGTCAAGAACGCACACAATATTTTATTCACTAAAACGTGTGGCAAGTGAAACCCCAAGTGGTATTGTGATGAACTCACGCAATAATTTTTCTACTTTGTTTTCAGATCGCGAATCAATTACTACTAAGACTCCACCAAAATCACTTGCCCAAGAGTAACTTAGCCAAGTGATTAGGAAGCAATTGATATGGAAAACTCCACAAAGAAGTCGTGAACTTTGCGAGGTGGAATGGATGATGAACTTCAGGAAGCGAAGTCGAGAGGATGAGCTTAATGAAGTGGAGTTGAGACGATGAACTTCATGAGGTGAACTCGAGATGATGAACTTCATGAAATGGAGTCGAGAGAATGAACTTCACAAAGTGGAGTCGAGATCACAATCACGAACTACACGAGATGAAGTAGAGATCATGAACTTCGCGAAGTGGAGCACATATGATGAATGCCGCGAGTCGGTGAACTTCGCGAGTAGCGAACTCCGTAAGGCTAGTTCGTGATGATGGACTCTCGAAGTTGGTGAACTATGTCAGGGTGTGGACTATGTGAAGTGGATGAGCTCTACGAGGCAAGTTGGTGAGCTTCGTGAATTGGCGAGCTCTACAAATTGGTAAGTTCTGCAAGCCATGAACCATGAACCACGAACCGCAAGCCACGAACCACGAGTCGCGAATCACTAAGATGCGTTGAACACCTACGTGGTGGTGGGGATGAAGTCCTCCAATAAGCGGCTCCAAAACTCTCATGTGGTGGTGGGGGTGATGAATAATATGCTTCCTAAACACTCACTGGTGGTGGGAGTGATTAATAATGTGCTTCTTGAACACCCACTAATGGTGGGGATGATGAACAATGTGCTTCTAAAACACCCACTGGTCGTGGGGATGAGCAATGTGCTTTCAAAACACCCACTGGTCGTGGGGATGATGAGCAATGTGCTTTCAAAACAAATGTGCTTCCAGAACACCCAATGGTGGTGTGAGTAATGAAGAATGTGCTTTCTGAAGGCCCACGTGGTGGTGAAAGTGATGAATCCTCCAAGAAACGACATGTTGCATCAACGAAATGCATTTGGTGTTATGAACAGCTTGTCATCTGGTATCATGAACGACATCATTTCAGGAGCGTCAACGACACGTTGTTTTCACCAACAACAAACCGCACCATTTTAGGAACATGGCATTCACCGGCGTCGAACGGCATTGTTTCAGGCAGTAATGGCGTTGTTTTGAGAATTCAGCAGCACATTGTTCTCCTTTGTCATGTGGCAGAACATCAAAGTCAGGATTGCTCGATTGTGTTTTGTTATTTAGGCTCCTTTCACAACAGTAGCATCACCTCACCGTCCACCAGTTGCGACTCGTCGCCTCCGAGAGCCACCCTTGTTATCATCCGAGGAAACCCATTCAAAATCACCACGGAAAGAAGCTGCACATTAACCAAAAAGAAAAGACAAAAGGAACGATAAATCAAAAAAACAAAAGAAGAAGAAGTCAAACCTTAGAGAACGAACATAAAATCAATTAAGAGAGAAATAGAACCAAAACCAAGGAAAGAGCCCGAATAATTCCGTATGCAAAAAGAACAGGGAGAGCTTCAGTAAATGAATTATCAAGTATAAAGAAAACCAAATGCTACAATTGGTTTTTGGCAAAAATCAAGACTGAGATTTGTCACAATTGATTGAAATCGGATTGGAATTAAAAAGAGAATATTCAATCAACGGCACTCAATTATATTGAAATCAAAAAGGAATTATTCAATTGAGATAACAAATGAGCTGAATCAGGGAATGAATAAGAAGTGGGAGCAAATTAATTTTGGGAAAGAAATCTAATTAGGAAGGACATCAATTCTGGAAGGAAATCAACTTAGGAAGAAAATCAATTTGGGAAGGAAACGACTTGGGTCGGCGGTAATTTGGTAAATAATGGTGAGGGTCCTATAATCTTGAAATCACGACGGGCACTCCCTAAGCAAGCAAATAATTTCAAAAAAGCACCTGCTCTAAATATTTACGTAACTAAACCAATGTTCGGAAGGAAGCATGTCACAATTTACTACTTTTATCTCCAGATAATCCGAAGAAAAGAGTGGAGAGCAATTGATTATACATGAGTAAAAACCCATTTCATGTACTTAATTCTAAAACATAACAGAAACATTATAGTCACCATCAATGAAGAATGTTACAGAGACATTAATGAGCACTCATCAATTCATTATCCTATAAAGAGACAAGAGGGCAACATCTCAAGGTAAGTAATATTTTACACACATTATTATTACTCTGTTAAATCTTCTATTGACTCGAGTGTCGGAGATTCCTCCGGAGAGAAATCCGACCTCACTTTTTTCGTGTTTTCAGGTTTTGATGCGACGTTGACGATTCCCGAGTTTATTAGTGTTCTTCATTATTGTTGTTTATTTTCTAAGACAACGATAATTAATTGATGAGACATGATAAAAATCTATTTAATGTACTTAATTCCAAAACATAACAGAAACATTATAGTCGCCATCAATGAAGAACGTTAAGAGACATTAATGAGCACACATCAATTCATCATCCTATAAATAGACAAGAGGGCAACATCTCAAGGTAAGTAATATTTTACACACATATCGTTACTCTACTAAATCCTCTACTGACTTGAGTGTCAGAGATTCTTCCGGAGAGTAATTCGCCCTTACCTTGTTTCGTGTTTTCAGGTTTTGAGGCGACATTCATGTTTCCCGAGTTTATTAATATTCTTCATTATTGTTGTTTATTTTCTCAGGCAACGGCAATTATAAAAAAAACTAAGTCATTTAATAAACTAAAGCAAATTGAGTAGATTGAAAAAAGGTTTTACTTTGCTGGTTAATTAGTACACTAATACTAAAATTATTTTATTTGTCAAAATATAAGAGTTTAATGTTAAATGGCTTTTTTTAATCGGAAGCAGGAAAAATTATTAATATTCTTTTAAAACAAATCAATGTTATGTCCTTTAGAATCATTACAATATATTAAATATAGGATACATATTACTATATTGAAAAAAAAAACATATGTTTAATCTGAGGAATCTAAAAATTTTATTAATATTATAATTAAAAAGATTCCACACAATATCAAGTGAAGAAAAAGAAGAGATAGAAAAGAACGCATAAGTAAATGTAGGGAAAAGAGATCAATTATGAGTGTGATGTAGTTTTACAGTCCTTTTATATAGCAACCACCTCAAAGTGCAGCCTACCCTGCACCTCCTCCATATGTTATTGCAGGTTGCAGAAGTTTAAAGGTTTCCACCATAATGCTTTAATAATTCCCATCCGATCATGTTGATTAAATTACTGGCTCCTTGGCTGGAACGAAATGATGGATGATGGAAATTATTTAATCTAGATATCTTCTGACTGAGAGAGACTGGAGATTGACATTTCAATTACTATGTAATCCATCAAAATAAGGGACTAAAAATTGACGTTTTTGTAGCAGAGTGACTTTTGAGGAAAGTGGCATGTTAAGGCACACTCATGTGCCTTTTCTTTACCTGTCAGTCAGCATTAGAGACGGCAATTTATACTCTATCCGATAGGTACCGACCCTACACGTACTCAGTCAATGTGAGTATTACCTATTTTAACTGGGTATAGGTACGTGTACGGATGATACCCCATTTTATTGTAGGAGTACGAGTAGGGTATGAATATAGGAATATCCTACGTATACCCTTACTCGTACCCTATCCGTTGGATAATATATGTATCCGTGCCCGTTATCTATACCCATAATATATATATATATATACACACACACAGATATACACATACACACACACATATGTATAGAGAGAGTTTTTTGAAGGTAAATAAATTCTCATATTTGAATAAATTAATTTATAACTAGAATAAGATTATAAATATATTTTGCTATAAGTTTTTTTTTTGTAGTTAGGATGAGATATTACTATTGAAAATTTATTATTATAGTCTTATATTCAAAGAACTTATTATAACAAAAATATTTTGGACAAAATTTTTTTATGTAAAACCCATTCATATATTGTTGACATAAAGAAATTAAAAATTGATTACAAAAATACCTTATTAGTTATATACATGATATGATATGATTAACAATACCTCATTAGTCATGCATACCAACATCCTTTAGTTTTAAAGTAGTTTTTAGAATAGAACTAACATACGAGAATAACTTTTTAAGAAATTTTTTGTAACAAATTAGTCGTATAATTTATAAATTAATGTTCATGATATTTAGTTTGTGTTATGATCCTACATATAAATATAAGTTATATATTTAATCACCTATATATAATAAATTATTTAAAATATAAATTGTATTGATCAAAGAACAAATTGCAAATTAAAAATAAGCCAACCACATAGATAAAAATCAAATATTTTATATTTATAACCTAACAACCTTCAAGTAATAATTTATCACATTACTATTTCATTCTTGTATAGTAGTTTAGACTATAATTTTTGTATAAATTATTCATCAAGTGGTAAATTATTACATTACTATTTTATTAAAAATATTTGGTTGTAGATTATAACTTTTATATTATGTTTTGTGAATATAGTATTTCATATTGTCTCGTATATTTTTTAATTATTTGTTTTAAATTAGTGATCTATTATTTTTTAAGTTAATTAACTAAATTTATACCATGGGTAAATGAGTATCCTACGAGTAAGCAAATACCTTATGGGTAGGGTACGAGTAGTAATTTTTATTATCCGCACGGATATGTGTATAAAGTATTAACTACGGGTACGAATAAGGATACTAGTATAACTATCCATTGCCATCCCTAGTCATTATGCATCATCTGCAACTCTATGCAATCAATCCCCCTTTCTTTTTTTTTAACTGTATTTATTTAAATTTAATTCAAATGAATTGGGTTGGATCAACCCATCATGGACGTTTACCTGGTTTCCAATAATTTTCACTTGAACATGATTAAATCAACGTAGATTTAATTTCTCTCCAAACTAATATTCATAGTTGACAAATAGATCATGCAATCTAGCAGGCTTTCCTGCATTTGGGACCTTACTACATTGCATTGGTAGGAATTATTCAGCAACTACTACTTTGATAATACACAAGATATGAGATATGATATATTGTTAATGTTGCAACAATTCCTTTAATTATATCTCATTATTAAATTGAAACAGAGTTCGATCTTATACTATACATTCATAATGACGTGTATGTTATTCTCAAGTGATACTTCTATCAAGCAACATGATTGGTTGGCCAATGGATATATTGAATACATCTTCATTCCTTAATCAAAATTTTTATTTCTCAACGTGGTTGTTTTGTAGTCTGAAGTAATCGGTCTAATCGACGAGTAGTATAAAGGCGAGTTCGAGTTACCCACCTCAATGCGGGTCTTAAGGAACTTATTCCTTATGGGTTTCTATTAACGGATCTACAATCACGTCTCACATGGACTTACATTTCAATTTCACTTCTCATTGTGAAACTTGCACTCTTAATTCACTTGTCCTTGTGCAACCAAGTCCCTTATAAGATGATACTTTATCTCGATTTGTTTAGACTTATATTAGATCTTCTCGATCTTTAAGCAATTGGGTCGACTGTCACCAAGGACTGTCGTAGGTTCTTTAAGTGGTTAATGCTAAGTGGATCATTCCACTGTATAGTCCAAATGATTACATGGAGTAGCCATTGTGTTTCATTTTATCACAAGACCTTACGATAACATAGTGTTTTGCAGTGCCTCTAAAGTATCCAAGTATTTCGCTCACTACTTTCCAACATCCTCCTTATGTATTGAATCGATATTTGCTAGATAACTTGACTGTATAACAAACTTTAGACATTATACACACCTAGGTATAAACATGTGTACTACAAGATATGGTCTTGTACATCAACACATGTACTCAAGACAACAAAAGACATTCATATGAAATTTGTGTGAAGAACATTTCTTATATGTTCTTCCTTTCACATTAGTGATGTATGCACGTATGTGCCAAAAGACTTACTCTTAGTAATGAGATATCTATGAGTTATGCACTTCTGCATTTTAAACGTTCAACAACTTTGTTGATACATCTCTTTCAGAGATGAATAACAACTCACTCGAATGATTCTTGCACTCTGTTTAGGAGAAGGGGTCATCATGGATCAAAAGTGCTAGTATTGGACTGGACTGGACTGGAGGGGAATGTTTTATAAAACCTTTAGCTTGTTTGGGACAAATAGACCATAAATGAAATGTTATCTCTTAACTCTTGCTAACACTCCATTCCAGAGTGTTAGAAATCTCTTCAAATTCAATAGAAAATTTAACCCTCCATAACCCCCTATAACCCTTCTCACCTACCTTTCCATCCGTCCTAAACACATGAAATTTTTTTTAAGCCCCTCCTAACCTTTCCCTTCCAATCAAAACCTTTTTCCCAAACATAGCGTTAGAGTTTGACTCCAAGGTCAACCCGTAATGTATATCTTAAAGTTGGATTCTAGCCAATCTTTAGAGTCATTCAAGTATGCTAGACTATTCTTAACTAAAAGTGTGATTTTCACACAAGGTTAGAATGACAAGATTTACCTTGAAATACATGGTATTATCACAATGGATATGAATAGACCATCTCTCTCGAAGAATGTCTAAGGTCTTACGTTGGATGATAAAACCATTATTTTAAACTATGTAGGTTGCTACTCCAAATTCTCCATTGAGAAAAGGAGTCTCTATATACTAATGATGTAGGTTGAGGTATAAACAAGCCTAAATGCCAAAGTCTATATGGTGAAGGTAAATCTTTCAACAAGTTGGTCTTTCTAATCTCGTTGAGTAAATTCCCTTTAACGATTATCGATGTCTCACTCAATTTATCGCTAATGTTTCCACTTGTCTCCAAAAGGTGTTTGCCATTTAGGTAGACTAACCAATTCTCAATATGGTTCAATCTCAAATGTCATTTGCACTTCTATTGCTTTAATCCATATAGTCTTCACTAGGATGAGTGAACCTCTAATACATTCGTAGGTACATTCGTAGGTTCATCATTGACTTGTGGGGTTACTAGAAGGCTCACGATCGATTAATTCATTGACAAATGTAGTTTTGAGACTTTTTCCATTTTAGATTTACATATTTTGAAATGTTCCCACTCAATTCAAGCTCCATTTAGGAACTCCCACTAGATTCAAGTTCCCTACTCCCACTGGAAAATAGGAATCTTGCTCCCACTTAGGTCAGGATCAGGAACATCTGCACACGCTTAAGATAGATAAGATAAAAGTTGAATCGTTCCAAGACTTAGTCGATGCATCCCTTTCAAAGAAAGAGATAAAAATCGGTCGAATCGATCTCTTGAGTTAAAAAAAAGAACCAAAGATGTAATTTTCTAATTTACATTAACCAACTTCCTTCCTCATCCCTCATCCTCCTCAAAAATTCTCTCACTCGAATGGAGTGATCCTGAGAGACTTTGTTCTTAATTTTTAAAGAAAGTGAAATCTTTTCCACTTTATTCTAGTCAAGAAATCTACTCCCCTAGGAATGCGACTTCTTATAATTCGTTACTATGCCAATTTGTCTTTAACACAACAAGGCATCTAACACCTCACGCCTCTTAGTCTTTTCAACTAAGGTATCTATCATGACCTGAATTTAGCCATGATCAGCGCAAGATTCGAGGGATTGGGGCTCACCTCAAAACTTGAACGCATCGGATATCCGAACATGTTAACCTTAACAAACTCTTCTTCAAAAGAGTAATTACTCCAATAACTATATTATAACCTTAGTATGTCTTGTTATTTCTACTAAAATTTTGGTAGAGTCTCCCCTATATTATAAGCCTCTCCTTGTCATAAATC
>CAODLS011120562.1:0-19722 GCA_948243855.1 Flueggea neowawraea | reverse complement strand
TATTATTAATTATTTATATATTTTATTATTACAATTACGTTTTCTACATTTCTCAAAGTTATTTTTTACAATTACATTTTTTAAATTTCTTATACTTTTTTACTATAGTTTAATTTAGTTATTTTGTTATTTCATTACATTTAATTAATATTTGCATATTTATTTTGTAGTAATGGAAAATTTTGGTGGAAATAGAAATTTTGAAAGTTTTGAAGTTGAAAATATTGGAACTCATGTATTGTTAATTGTTGTATAGTTATATTATATAATTAAATTCGGTATTGTAAACACGGTATTCCTCTGCCACAAGTGAGGGCATCTAATAAAATTTAATGAGTTTTTTTTCTAATTTTTTTTAAAATTATGTGATATAATTACTAATAGAATAATTAATTTGTTTAAAAATTATTAAAAAATATTTGGAATAAAATGTATTATTGGTATTATAGTTAATTATTGAATATAACAAAATTTACAAACCAATTGACGGGATAAAATAAAGAATTAAAAACAAAATTTTGAAAAAAAAAAAGAAAATAGGAAACCGAACCAGAACTGAAACCGAACCGACGGTTAAACCGGTCAAAACTGGAACTGAAACCGAACCGAACCAAAATCGGACCAAACCGTAAAAACCACGGTTCGATTTCGGTTCTTATATTTGACAAACCAGAACCGCCGGTTCCAGAACCGGCAACAACTCTAGGTGGGGATCACCTAATTTGCATTTTGCAACGCCTATGTTGACGCTCACTATTACATTCCTCCCTTCCAAAAGGACAATAAATTTGCATAGGGAAACTATTAAATGAAGTCCTAATTGACTTATCAAAAACAAATCCGAATCCACTTTCAAAAAAATTCAAAATAACATTTTTCTCTTTTTTATTTTATAAATTTTTCTAAGATTTTATTATTTGGAGACCGTGGCGAACGCATAACAAAATTCAAGCGGAGGTCTGACGACAAATAAAGTGGTATTTTATAGTTGGTAGAAATCATATGTTATATATAATATATCAATTTTTTTATATAATATTGTAAATATATTTAATATACATAAATACACCATGAATAAACTATAAATAAATCAAATATATGTATTATATATTAAGAGACTACAGACTCGAGCAGGATCACAGGATCTTGCTGGACCCCTTTAGGTCCGCCCCTGTTTGGAGAATTAAAACCACTATACTATCTATAAAATATTTTATTCTTTAGGCTAATAATAAGGTTTATCACTTATTCCGTCTTATTTTGGTTGTCCATTGTAGATTTTTTTTTTAAATATAGCGTCGGCCTTGACATGATTATGCCACTATTTGCCAGTCTTAAATATGTTGTGATAAAAGTTAAAAATTTTATGCAATAAATTATTTAACAATGATTACAATATTTTATTTTAAAATATATAATTTTTTAAAAAAATTACTATGCAGTTAATATATGCTATTCAACTGAAAAAGTAAGGTTATGTTTAATTTAGAAAATAATTTTTTATTTTGTTTTTATTTTTAAAAATTGAAAAAAAATTTATAAAATATTTACTAATCAAATTTTTTAAACAAATTTCTATTTTTTAAAAAATAATAATAATAATTTCAACTAAAAAATCCTTAAATTTCTGCAAAAACAAAAGGTGGCAGCCGTGTAGAACAATCTGGATGGATCAATTTTCCTTCTTCATTGACGTCAACACTTGTTTTCTTTTTTGGAACTGGTTATTGACGTCAACACTTCAAAATGATAAAAGTCGGATGATATTATAATAAAAATTCTTTAAAAAAATCTTTATTGAGAATTTGAGTTACTTAATTTTAATTTCAGTTCTTTAATTTGAGGGTGTGATTATTTAATTATAGCTCTAAAAGTTACTTAATTTTAGATGTTGTTACTTAATTTAATCATCGATTACTTAATTTTAATCGGTTACTTAATTTTGTGATAAATTAAATAACTATAACTGTTACTTAATTGTTGCTAAAAATACTTAATTTAAGTATCAATTACTTAATTTACTAAAAAATATCATTGAGAACTCTTGTTAAAATTTTTTATTGTAGTAACAACCACACAAAAAAAAACTAGCATCACAAATTATGTTTTCGTTTCGCCTAATAGCTTAATTTATGAAAACATCAATCCTAGAAAATTTGCACTAGTCAAAAAGTTTTTTATTGAGAAAATTGATTTTTTATATTTAGTTCAATTAAGAAAACTAATTAAATTAAGTGTTTAATTGAGAAATTTATTTCCAAGGTAATAGCTTATAAAATACAATAACGCCCTCATCATTAAACTATTAACCCTTGTTTGGTTCGCAATAAATATACTATGGAACTGCAAATTTCTTGTTTGACATATTTAATTTAAAAAAACTTAAAAGTCAAAGGAACTTAACTTTTTTTGACTGCTCAAATTTCTTAGTTTATGAGGAACTTAATTATTGAAGAGAGAGTGAGTATGTTCCACTTATTGAGTAAAAAAAATCTATTAGAACTAAAATATCAACTTTATCATATAAAAATAAAATCATATTCTTATATATGTTTTTGTTGTAAAATACTCAAAAAAAATTTAAAACTTTATTCCTCTACCTAAGTATGTAGTCGGAATTGGTAGTTCATGTTCAAAGAACCTATGAAACGGAACCAAATCGCCCAGAGGCGGTTTTGGACGATGCAGTTCTGGTTTGGTTCGATTTCGATTTCGGTTGACGGTTCGGTTGGTGGTTTCAGTTCCGGTTCTATTTGGTTCAAATCGATATTTTTTTAAATAATGAATTTTTATGGTTTTGGGTCGGTTGACAACGGTTCACTCCACCAAATGAGCCGACAGTTTTGGGTGGTTGAATCATCGGTTCAACGATTTGAGATATTTTGAACCGAAACTAAACTGAATTTGGGCAGTTTGGATGGTTACGGTTTGATTTTAGGTCATTTCGGTTTCGGTTCAAACTGCCAGTCCGGTTTGGTTTTGGCCACCTCTATAAGTATGTACTCGCCCGTTATTATTATTATTATTATTATTATTATTATTATTATTATTATTATTATTATTATTATTATTAAGTTATCCATGAACTAATGAATATCAGTAAATAAATTATGTTCTTAATTTTTAATTTTTTAATAAATATTTGACCATTTAGAATTTTTATTATATTTTAATTAATTAATATTTTTATAAATATAAAAACAAAGTCTGTTTTTATTAACTTGAATGTTTTAATGACGAGGGTATTATTGCCTTTACAAATTATTTCTTATGAAAGAAAGATCTCAATCAAACACTTAATGAAAAAAAGTTTCCTCGAATTAAAAAAATGAACCAAACATAAAAAAAAAACTTTCTCAGTAAGAAATTTATCTATTAATACAATTTTTTTGAAATCAACTTCATTGTAAGTTAAGCTATCAAACTAAATGGGGGCTATATTAAATGAATATAAAAGTAAAAAATTATAATTAATTGAAATTTAAAAAATAATTTATATAAATTCTCGACAAAAGAAATTATATATGAGTGAAAACCACTTATATGAACCGTCATTATGTGAGCTTGTCTAATGCTAGTCAAATTGAATAGAAAAGCACATGTGTTGAAAAAATAAATTGGATAAAGAAATACTTAAACAAAATCTTCAATGTTTTTTGTGTGTGTTAAACTACAAATGTTATGGAGGGAGTATAATTTTTTTCTTTTTATGAACTTTATATTATTTTGGTAACTGAAGAAGTACAAGTTATCGACTGCCTCTTTATAACTAATTTCTTCAAAAATTAAGGAAGTACAGCAATCAATAAAATTTTAAATTCTTTTTGATTTTTAAATTTCTCTTAACCAAATACTTTAAATTTTTTTACTTTCTAGGGACTTGTACTTCTACCCTTTGCTTCCTAACAACCAAACAAAGGCTAAAAGAAGAAAAAAAAAAATGCAGTTTGTTTAATTATTTGTTTGGATTTACAAAAACGAGGCCTGTTTGGTTAATTTTAACAATCTTCTCCGGGAGTGTACTTCATGAGAAATGTACTTATTAGCAAGTAATTTCCTTAGAGGAATACTTTAACTCTTACTTGGTTTAAGTTGAAATTACAAGGAAGTGTATTTGTTGGATAATTTTAGTTTATGCTTTGGATAGCATTTGTAGAGCAGAAACAACTTTAAATGAAAGAACAAAATTAACACAAAGATTTAGAGTAGTTCGGCCAATTTGATGTCTCCATTATCTAAATCTCACTACTTAGGATTTCCATTATAACGGTAATTGATTACGTCTCAATCCAACAAAGTCAATACACAAGATTGATTTCGGCTCAACACCTCCAAGACCTACACAATATTATTTTCCTTAGGTTCCCAACAAACCTCTATAATTTTGTTTTATATAAGATTACAATAAACATTTCTCACACTCTTAAAGTGTTTACAAAATGATTTATAAACAATGAAGCTATGCTAGAGTTGAATGTATGAGCTTGATACTTGAACTTTGATCTCTAACTTGATTTGGTGTTTTTGATGCTTGAAATTGATAGAAGTTTTGGCTCAATGAATTCTCATGTTGTTCCACACATTTTTTGTCTTCTCTTGATGTATTTATAGTTATTTCATGCAATATGACCGTTGTTTCGAAGAATATAGACGTTGGAGTATATTTATAGCCGTTACAGCTTTCCCAGGGCATGAGATGCCCGTTTCAAATGGACAGACGCACGTTTCTTCCTTCCCCAGACCATGAGACGCACGTTTCGACAATTGCAGTGGCTTGTTTTGCATTTCCGAGTTTTTCAACTCGTTTCTCTACAAGTCAAACGTTCTGTTCAATATCAAAACATTTTGTTTATCATCAAAACATGAAAGAAACTTAATATTGATCACCCATGATCCAACAATATTTTTTTATTTTTTAGAAATATATGTAAATAACAAAAAACACCTAAGATTTGAGTGAACCATTTAGAAACAAGAAATATTATGGGTAATTTGGAAAGAAAACTTGACTTCCTTAGGGAAGAAGTTTTGGTGAGAAACTAACTTTTCTAGTTTTCAGAAAATTGAACTTCTAACTTTTCATAAAGTAGTAGTCCAAAATTCAACCAAGCAAAATATTTTTTTCTATTTCTTGCGAAGATAAACTTTCCTATCTTTTTTTTTTTATCTCCAACCAAGCAAGATTTAAGTATTTGTTTGAGGAAAATTTAATAAAAATGAACTGTACAATAAAAAATTAAAAAAAATTACACATATCCAATACACTGTGAGATGATACTTCTTTTTCTCATGCAAATTCTACCGAACCCGTGACGGTTTTGGGTGGCCTTATAAAACCATAGATTAATCATAAAAATAATTTCTTTTTATTTTTTTCTTTAAGGTAAGTCAAATTAGTTTTTTCAAGTTTTTTTTAAGTAAGAAAGAAGATCACTATTAATAATTCAAATAATTCGCAAATACAACGAGAATATACTCGGGAGGAGTATAAACCCAAACCCAGTTACCCAAACCCAAATATGATAGACCTGAATAGGATGTAGCTTCCCCAACCAAATTATGTGCTGTCACATTCGCAGACCGTTTCACAAACTCAACTCAAACATTTTGGAGAGAATTTTCTTTTGGTGCAAAGAGGAAAATTGAAAAATATATAATTTTCTATTTTTTTATAAGTCAGTTTTTTTTTAAAAAAATTGGGTTTAGATCATAATAAATTACACGTTAACGGCGTCGTAGTTTTCTTTCCTGTGGGCAAATTAAAACCATCCTATGCAAAATACAGGGGCCAGCAAATCATCAACACTTTGCACATATTCCTCGAGAAAGACTCGTATTAATTTATTTATGCTACCATAAATAAATAAACAATTAAGGCATCAATCCAATTAAACTTAAGAGTGCAATACCATTTTCAAATATAGCCACATTTTTTTTTCAACAAGTGACTTTTCTAAAATTTACATTTCCATTTTTAAAAACCAAGTATAATTTTCAAAAAAAACATTCATAGATAAATCAGAATTTAACGGCCCCAAGAGATTGGGTATAACGGTAATCACCTAATATTTATAGATGGACGTTCTAGATTCGAACCTTGGTGGAGATAAGGGGTAAAATAATTGATTTGAACTTTGTTCATCCCTTATATTTTTAAAAAAGAAAAAAATCAAAATTGAACGACATATTAAGTACTCTATAATTTTTTAAAAACCTTTTAAAATAATTTTTGACAGTTTTAATGCGTCAATTCACATTCAGAAGTCAACACTACATCCCATTATAAAACGATTATTGTTCTCTTATTTATTCGATTATAAAACGATAATTGTTGTTTTTTATTGGGTAGGCAACTACAATGAAAATTGAGAAGTTAGCAACTTGCAAAAATTCCAAGTAGCATCGCTTAAGTATTTGAAATTTTTGATAGGCATACAATGATGATGTTGAAGAAACCTAGTTAACACCTAATAAACATAGCAAGTTGTCCACAAAAATTAACAATTCGTCAAAGCAAAAGTGCCATTTTGTGGGGACAAACCCTATTTTTTAACCCAAATTGTCATAGATTTATCTAGAAAAAAATTTGATTAATGCATACTTGCATTCATAAGTAATAGCACCAAAATATAGAAACTTAGTCAACGAAGTGGATATCCACTAATTAATTTTTGAATGCTATTTGAAAACGAGAGGAGGTCGAAATTGACGTCTCTAACCTAGACAAAACGGCTGTTTGAGGTTGTGATTTGAGAGGTTAATTTGATGTCGTTTCCTCCGCCGTGAACTTAATTTTCATCGCCATCACAGCCGTCTCTGTCCTCATGCTTCATTTTCATGTCCTCTTTTCTTATTGAAAGATTTTGTCTATTATTAAACTTACCTTTTTTGTGCTCGACACACACGTTTGGTTTGCTCTTATCTTGGGTAAAAATAAAGTTTTTAAATGTACCAATAAATTGTAGTTTAATACGTCCTTCCATCTCATTTTGATAAACGCTCTTTTAATTTTAGGTATCACAAATTATAGACACTTTTTTCTTCTTTTTTCACTAATTTAGTTATAAAGTTATAATACTACTAGGGTTGGATTCGAGCAGAGCCAAGTCGAGCTTTGAAGTGCTCAGGCTCGACTCGGCAAAAAATATATTGAGCTCGACTCGAGCTTTTAATTTAGTTCAGGATCAGCTCGTTAAGCTATTTAGAAGGCTCACGAGGAGCTCGCTAGCTCGGCTCGTTTAAGGCTCATTTTAGCGTCTCGCGAGCTCAGCTCATTTAAAGCTTGTTTAAGCGTCTCGCGAGCTCGACTCATTTAAAACTCGTTTACGAGCTCGACTCGTTTGAAGCTCATTTACGAGCTCGTTTAAAAACTCATTTACAATTACAATTAAAAGTTAAAATACCAAGTATTTAAACAACAATTTAAGACATAATCCAAACATAAACATAATCCAAAAAATATATAATCCAAACATACAACATAATCCAATATCACAACAATAAACAAAAAACAACAAAGCAACTCTTGTCTTCCAAGTTCCATTAATTGATGTGTCCTAACATGTGGCCAAATCTCAAACTGTCAAGATCAAATATAAGAAGTTAAATAAAATTAAAAAACTGGTGGTATTAGCATTTAGCAGTATAAAGTGATCTCCTAAACTAAAATGTAAACTAAAAAATTTGTGCAAAGGTAACTGAAAATGAGTCTATAAAACACTGACTGCATGGACAACAACTTGTAGTCCTGCAAGCCTGTTCAAGAAAATGGCAGCAGAAATTCTAAGAAACAAGGTAAAAAATCAATCTATGTTTTCTCCTTATCATGTAACATTTTGATTTCTTTTTTTATTACATTTGCGATAAATGAATACAAAGCTAATAGAAAAAAATTATTTGTTGCAGAAAGTGTCACTATGGAAGAAATTCTATGTGATCTACAGCTTCTTCTTTGTGAAACTAGTAGCGCATTGTGACATTCTTATTTTACTGTGTGGTTATGCGACTTAAATTTCTGAAATATATAATCTGAAACTTTAAAATCGGACAAACATGAATTAGAAATAACATCAAAAGGCCTATCAAATTCTATATTGGTATTAGCACAATTATTATCTCCGGTTGCTAATTCTAAGTTTTTTAAACAGAAAACAAACCTGATTGAGAGAGAGCTTGGATGAGGGACGTCAGATTTGAGAGATAGGCCGAGACGGGAGGACTGAGAGGGAGGCGTCGAGCGACGGAGGATGGTTGCCAGCTACGGTTTCAGATGAGGGGCGTCGAATTTGATAGAGTGGCGGAGAGAGTGGACTGGCGGACGGTTGAGAGAACGGCGAGAGTGAAGACTGAAGAAGGGCGTCGGATTTGGGAGAGCGGCGAAGAGAGTGGACTGGTGGACTTATGAGACTTGAGAGAACGACGACATCGGCGAGAGTGAAGAGCGAAAATAGGGTTTCGAGAGTGAAGATTCAAGACTGGTGTGGTGGCTATTTTATGTGTTTTGATTATTCAGCCAAACTACGTAGTTTGGCTCAAAACTATGTAGTTTTGTTCAAACTGTTAAGTATGCATTTTTTACTCCACTAATATAAATTTTTCTATAATAATAAACAAAATATTTTTCCTTAAAAACTATATACGATATTGATTATATTTTTATTGACAAGTTATGTGATTATATTTATATTTAATTTTTAAGGTAAAAAATAACTAAATTTAGTGAGTCTATAATTTATATTTAAGGTACAACATAAAATTTTGGTGTACAGAGTGTACACAATCATAAATTTATGT
This sequence comes from Flueggea neowawraea, assembly GCA_948243855.1. NCBI lineage: Eukaryota > Viridiplantae > Streptophyta > Magnoliopsida > Malpighiales > Phyllanthaceae > Flueggea > Flueggea neowawraea. Next base: position 10,929 of record CAODLS011120562.1, on the reverse strand, counting down.
GTACAAAAGGTGTACAACATAAAATTAATGTGTACAAAGCTTAGAAATATTATAAATATATCATATATATTGAATATAGTTAATTGACTAATGTTGATTGACTATAGCATTATATAGTGAATATAGTCAATTGACTAATGTTGAAGAAACAATATCATTATATAGTAAATATAGTTAATTGACTATTGTTGAAGAAACAACACCACCTTTGAACACTTTAACTAATGTTGATTGACTATAATATTGTATAGTGAATATAGTTAATTGACTAATGTTGAAGAAACAATAGCATTATATAGTCAATTAAATAGTTAATTGACTAATTTTGAAGTTACAATAGCATATACATTATATATTATACGGTACACATAAACATATCATATGACATATTTTTAGCATTTCTAAGCTTTGTATACATAAATTTATGGTTGTGTACATCTTTGTATACCAAAATTCTATATTGTGCACCTTTTGTACACATAAATTTCAAGTTGAGTACACCTTTATATACCTAAATTTCAGGTTGAGTACACCTTGTACACCTAAATTTATGGTTGTGAACACTTTGTACACCGAAATTTTATGTTGTGCACCTTTTGTACACATAAATTTCAGGTTTTGTGCATCTTTCTACACCAAAATTTTATGTTGTACACCTAAAGTTCAGGTTTACAAAGGTATGGATAAAATGAAACTTAGGTGTACAAAAGGTGTACAAAATATGTAATTTAGGTGTACAAAAGTGCACACCATAAAATTCAGGTGTATATAAGGTGTGGTGCTTTACTCTAGCATGCATTCACAATTTATTCTCTTTCCATGACCAGTTTCCTTTGTCAGAGAATATACTATAGTATTAATATATAAGAACTAATGTATAGGCTTAGACTTTAACAGTTGAATCAACGAATTAAACAGTTATCCATTTTATTTTAGTATATTTCGTTGCGTCAGTACTTTAGATTATGGTGTTTAGAGTGAACATATAGGGTATAGAAGAACTAATTTAAGCATGAAATTAGGAATTATGTAATGAAGAAGAGACAAATTATCTTAGACAATCCTTGGTTTAAGGTATACATTATATAAGGTATATACTAATTCTATAGTATTAATATATAAAAAAAATTAAGAACTAAGGTATATTGTTTAGGATATACACTTATATTATAATAATTAAATAAAATTATATTATATATAAATCATTATTTTACATCAATAATATAAAAGTGATGCATAGTATTTAGTGTATATATTACATAAGGCATATATTATATAAATAATATAAATGAGTTTGTTCACGAGCTTTTTTACAAGCTTATTCGTGAGCATGTTCATGAACACCTAAAAGAGCCTGTTCGTGAACATGTTTAGGAACACATATACGAGCATGTTCACAAGCTTGATCACAAGCCTACAACTAGGTTTGTTCTCGAGCTTTGAGCTAATCTTTTGGGTGTTCAAACTTGGTTCGTTTATTAAAACGAGACTAAAATTTTGTTTAAACTCAGCTTATTTATTATCGAACTGATCTGTGAACGAACTTTTATCGAATCGAGCGGCTCGACTCATTTCCACCACTAAATACTGCCCTTTTAATTAATGCTTATCTAAATAATTGTAATTAATACCTTGATAAATTTAACTACTATAAGTCAAAGGATGCAATTGAAATAAATTACAAAATTGAATCCATTTAACTGATATAACCAATTTTACTTAATTCCTTCGAAAAGACAAATGTGACTATCAAATGGGACGGAGAGAGTAATCACTTCGAGTTTATTTCATTTGTTGAAAAGTCAAATATTTGTTCAAATTAAAGGGAAAAACAACTAATACTGATCAATATTTTTTATGAAAAAAAGAATTTTTTTGATGAATTCATCCAACAATTACTATTGTTTAAACATATACAATCCCTTATTTAGCAATTTCTCATAAATTCTAACTTTCAAGGTTGACTTTGGTTATGCTCAAAGAATTTGATTTGTATAGATGACAATTCACTTGTATTGAAATACTATCATATTTGCGCTGTTTTTTTGTTTGTTATGTAATTAACGTTAATCGAAATTTGAATTTTCAATGTTTTAGTGACGGAGAAGATTTCAATATTATTAATCTATAAAATCATCAAAATATTTGAACTACATGCAGTTAAATAAGTCAAATGTTTGTTAAAATAGTATATGTATATTACTATTTAAACAGAATATAGTATAATATTGCTCATTAATATTCGAACACAACATAGTTTTAAAATTGAAGGTATTTATTGGTCTAATCAACTAATGGTATAAATGGTAAATTAAATAATAGTTCGAGTTATTAATCTCAATACACAACGAAAATCAACAGGAATGGGATTGAGTGTGTGTACCAGTCTCCTAAGCAAACCACGTTTGTGTTAGAACGAAAGTGCTCGACTTGTTTGTAGTTTAAATACCACACATAGATTGATGCAGAATTCTAGCTCAGTGGGGATGAGGAACAAAATCCTCTCCTTTTTCTCCTAGTTGCCAAAGGCCTCCTCTCTCTTTTGAGAGATGGTGTTGTGTATGTTATATGATAAGTGGACTAACCCTAACTAGGGTTTAGATGACTTCTCATATAGTTGAGCCATATTGGCTGTAATATCCCATCCATTTTTTTACCTATCTGTTGGAGAATTTCGGTCTAAGCTTTGGATAGCTTTTGTATGAATGGAATTGAAAAGTAAGAGCAAAATCGACACAAGGATTTATAGTGGTTCGACCAACCTTGCCTACATCCACTACCTAAGTCTCACTTAGACTTTTCAATATCGATGATTGATTATGGCTCAATCCAACAAGGCCAATACACGAGGTTGATTCTGGCTCAACACCTCCAAGGCCAACAAGGTTATTTTCTATAGGTTCACAACAAACCTCATTCTCTATGTTGTTTAGTACTTAGGTTCACAACAAACCTCTACAATGTTGTTTTCTATAGGCTTACAACAAACCTAACTCACACTCTCAAAGTGTATACAATTGGTTTACAAACAATGAAGCTCTATGGTAGAGTTGGGTATTTGAGATTGAAGGTTGAACTTTGATCTCTAGCTTGAATTGATGTTTTTCTTGATGAAAATTGATAGGAAGTTTGGCTCTATGATTTCTGATGTTGTCCAACACGTTTTTTGTCTTCTCTTGATGTATTTATAGCCCTTTGAATCAATATGACCGTTGGAGAGAAGAATATAGCCGTTGTAGTGTGTTTAAAGTTGTTTCTGCTGTCTATACCATTCTCACGTACGTGAAAAAAATCTTACATACGTTACCTGACTTGAGCTCCAGCACACGTATGTGATAATTAAATTAACGTACATTGATCATAACGGATTCCCAGTTCACATACGTGAATCATAATTGACGTACATGACTACTATGTTTGAACCATCCAGTAACTTCTGTTTTCAATTCAGAGCATCTTGCGTACGTGAAACTCCATCTCACGTACTTTATATCAATATGACGTACGTGACTTTTGACTCTTGCGTACGTCAATGACAACACACGTACGTGAACTTCTTCTTATGTACGTGAAACGTGCTTCAGATGGTTCAAGTGGCTTATGCTTGTCTTCAGACCCTCTATCACGTACGTGACATGTTTCTAACATACGTGAGATGCTTCTGTGACTTGGTTTCGCAAATCCAAGCTTTCCAACATGTTTCTCTTCAACTCAAAAATTTTGCTCTTCATCAAAACATTTTTCTCATCATCAAAACACATAATGAACTTATTGTTGATCACCCATGATCCAACAATCTCCCCCTTTTTGATGATGACAAAACTTTGAAGAATTAATGCTCTACATTAAGGACAACAACAATGATCATGGATTCCATCCTTGTCATTTGGTTAGCATCGTGCAAATGAATCAAATGAATAGCAAAAAAAAATTCTACCGCTTTTCAAATAAACATCTAAGCATATTCAACATTCTCCCCCTTTTTGTAATCATAAAAAAGATTAACCAAAGTTAGACATTTGCACTCCCCCTTTCAAAAACAATTTGTGCATATAACAAAAATCTTTCTCCCTATTTATTTCAAACTAATGCACATATTTAAATCAACATATTCAAAATATAATGGAAATAACAATAAGCAAATAAGAAATAAATATTGCATGAAATGTTAAAAGAATCAGAATTAGGAGTACGTAATATGCCGAAAGGCATACATTGGTCGATGGATCACCATCATCACTTGAAGAAGAGCTATAACTTCTTATTTTATTTTTCTTCTTTTCTCCTTCCATCTCTCCATCTGATTTTGTTAATTTTTCTTATTTTCCAACAACTTTTTGTAAGTTTCTATTCTTTTGGAGTAGTATTTTGTCTCTTCATCCGAGCTTGTCTCTCCTTCACTCTCCTCTTTTTGGCAATAAATGGAAGCTTTCAATGCATTCCTATGCATCGGTCTTTCATCTCTTGATTTGAGCACAATCTCATAATTTATGAGTGACCCAATTAAAGCACTAAATTCCAAAGAGTTTAAGTCTTTGGACTCTATGATGGTGGTGACCGTTGCATTCCATGTTTGAGGCAAAGACCTCAAAATCTTCTTCACCTTATCGATATTAAAGATTGGTCTTCCAAATGAGGCAAGACCATTTGTGATTTCCACAAAGCAATCAAGCATGTTGTTAATGCTTCCATTCTTTCTTTCTCATCATGAACAACTCATAGTCATAAAGAAGTATATTGATCTTGGTTTCTTTGACTTGGGTTGTGCCTTCATGAGTAACCTCAAGTATTTTCCATATCTCATTGGCATTTTCACAAGATGAAATTCGATTGAACTCTTTGGGACTCAAGGCACAATATAATAGTTGAGTAGCCGGTGAGTTTAGATTAAGAGACTTCCAATCTTCATCTTTGAAGTCTTTATAATCCTTGATAGTACCATCTTCATTCTTGGGAATAGTTGGACCAAGAGCAATCACCTTCTAAAGCTTTATATTGTAAGCTTAAAGTAAGATAGTCATTTTCTTCTTCCATGAATTAAAATTTGAACCATCAAAGTAAGGAGGGGAGTTAAGAGAAGAACCAGGAACACTTGGATTAGGAGGACCGAAATCCATTTCATTGATGTGGATCTTTGCTCCAAGGTTGTTAAACCTTCTTGAATGGAGATCCGCTCTGATACCACTTATTGGAGAATTTCGCTCTAAAACGGAATTGAAAAGTAAGAGCGAAATCGACATAAGGATTTATAATGGTTTGGCCAATCTTGCATACATCCACTACCTAAGTCTCACTTAGGTTTTTCACTATCGATGATTGATTGTGGCTCAATCCAACAAGGCCAATACATGAGGTTGATTCCGGCTCAATACCTCCAAGGCCAACAAGGTTGTTTTCTATAGGCTCATAACAAACATCTCTCTCTATTTTGTTTTGTACTTATGTTCACAACAAACCTCTACAATGTTATTTTCTATAGGCTTACAACAAACCTAACTCACACTCTCAAAGTGTATACAATTGTTTTACAAACAATGAAGCTCTATGCTAGAGTTGAGGATTTGATATTGAAGGTTGAACTTTGATCTCTAGCTTAAATTGATGTTTTTCTTGATGGAAATTGATAGGAAGTTTGGATCTATGATTTCTGATGTTTTCCAACACGGTTTTGGTCTTCTCTTGATGTATTTATAGCTCTTTGAATAAATATGACCGTTGTAGAGGATAATATAGCCGTTGGAGTGTGTTTAAAGCTGTCTGTGCCATTCTCACGTACGTGACAAAAATCTTACGTACGTTAGCTGACTTGAGCTCCAGCACACATACGTGATAATTAAATTAACGTACGTTGATCATAGCGGATTCCCAGTTCACGTATGTGAATCATAACTGACGTACGTGACTACTATGTTTGAACCATCCAATAGCTTCTGTTTTCAATCTGGAGCATCTTGCGTACGTGAAACTCCATCTCACGTACTTTAGATCAATGTGACGTACGTGACTTTTGACTATTGCCTACGTCAATGACAACACACGTACGTGAATTTATTCTTACGTACGTGAAACGTGCTTCAGAGGGTTTCAGTGGCTTCTGCTTGTCTTCAGACCCTCTATCACGTACGTGACATGTTTCTAACGTACGCGAGATGCTTCTGTGAGTTAGTTTCGCAAATCCAAACTTTCCAACGTATTTCGCTTCAACTCAAACGTTTTGCTCTTCATCAAAACATTTTGTTCATCATCAAAATACATAATGAACTTATTGTTGATCACCCATGATCCAACACTATCTTCTGTAGTATTTCGTCCAATCTCGATTTGCTCAGTCAGTTTTGATCCTATCCTTTGGTGTTTGAGGTGTTGATGATGTGTCTGGAGATATTTGATGATGTTAAATTTGCAAGATTAAGTGATGTGATGCCTCAGGATTGATCTGAAACAAGTCCGGAAGCGAGGAAAATCAAGGAGTGCAAATTTGGCAAGCCTTACGTACGTTAATGCTAACATACGTAAGCTGCAAATATGTTCTCGTACATTAGGTTGGGTGTAACGTATGTGAGATGGATTTAAAGATGATTAACTTACGTGAGGTCATACCTGATGCTTTTAGATGCGATTTTTAACTCCGATAACGTACGTGAGATGCTTCCTGGCGTACGTGAATGTTCCCTAATGTACGTGAGCCTTTGAAAACATCGAAACACATCGTTTTGATTAGCTCATCTTTAAAACCCCAAACACCGAAACCCTTCGTCATTTCACTCTTCCTCTGTCGTTTATCACTCAAATCCATTCCAATCACTCCCATTTTGTTCCTCTATCATTCCTTATCCATTTTTGAGGTAAGATCAACATTCTTTATTCATTTATACTTCATTTTATGCATTGATTTCATGAAACCCGTTTTAGGACGAGTTTCATTTAGGGTTCGAATTTTCTGTTGATTTTGTGAAAATGGAAGCTGAAAATTGTTAGATTAGGATATATTAAGGTTAGATAAACATGATTTGAGCCTTGGGATGAAGGATTTAAGATAGTTTTGTTGTGGCTTAGGGTTAGTTCGGGTTTGGCCAAATTTGTTGGGATTGTGAGGTTATTTTGAAGGATTGTTGATTGGGTTATGTTTAGGAGGGTGATTTAGGCGAATGTGGCTAGGTTAAAAAATGGAGTTTCGATCGATTTAGATTTTGGATTGTTTGGTGTAATTTTCTGCCAAAAAGAATTAAGAGTGTAATTTTCATGATTCTGAATAATTGGAGGACTAGTTTGGATATTTTGCATGCTTAGGGACTAAATTGCAAATTTTGAGAGTTAGAGGGTTTATTTGAGAATTCTGACTACTTGGAGGACTGTTTGATAATTTGAGAATATTTTAGGGATTGATCTATATTTTTTTGAGTTTTCGAGACTAAATGGTAATTTTGCAAAGATTTAGGGACCAAACTATACTTTTACGAGATGTTCGATTTTCGAGGTGAGAGTATTTGATCTTCGGTCGAAATAGGATTTTCGACATCATCGATGGTCTGTGTCTGCATTTGCACTATCATGCTTTTGGGTACCACCACAGTACCAACATCATGTCTTTGATTTTTCTTTGATAATTGTTTCAACTTCGTTTTTCAGTCAGCGAGGTCAATGAGCCACCAGTGGTGCGTGACTGTACCATTTAGCTTGGATATCTAGGTAAGTGCAATGACAACTTTAAACACATAGGCTGTGTCTTCTAAATCTATATCGTTTTTGTTGTATCTAGACTTTCACATGTAATATGGAATAATTAAAGGATTAAAAATTCCTAAAAAAAATTTGGCTTATGTGTGTAATATCTGCATGGGAGATATGTCTGAAATATATTATATTTCTCTGTATTGAATATTCTGTTGGAATCATGTATTTCCTCTGAAATAATTAATCTGTTTAGGAATAGATATATTTTTTAAGTTTTGTATATGGAATATTATGGTTAATAACCTGTACTCTGAATAATATATTATACGTGTTATATAATATACTTTGCAATAGTTTCTGAAATGTATTATTTGCCTTGCATGTTGTCTGTTATTTATTTGGCTAGTTTATTTTGATTTGATCTAGTCAACGCATTTTTAAGATAATACGAGTGTATGATCAGTGATTATCATATCTGTTCAGTTCGATAATTGATTAACCATAGGATATATATATAAGTACGTAAACTTCTGCATAATTTGTATAATTTGGATTTACATATTTGTATGATATATGCCTGCATTGCATGATAATGTACTAGTTTCAGTGCTCCATAATAAATTTGAAATGAACAAGAAGTAATAATACATAGAATTGCGTGAATGCATGTTAAGGGTTTTTGCTGGTCTTCTGGTATACTAATTTGTATGCTTGACAGTATGTTGTTTGCTTATGGTGCGAAATGTTTTCGAAATAAATTTCTGAACTACTACCTCTGCGTATACAAGCATATACTAATATTATATGATTATATACATGCATGCGGTATTTTCTGAAAACGTTTTCAAAATGGTTTACGTGAGGTTTCAGAGGCGATCTAGAGTGTTGTTTTCTCACTGAGTTTACTTACCCCCTCCCCTTAATATTTTTCAGGTGATTTTGTTGATTGTAACCCTTTGGCATTCAACACTCGGTGAGACATTATAAAATTGTAGTCAGTGCCCTTTTGTTCGGACCCAATTATATGTCTTGCTAGTTGCTTTACATCGGAATACTTGTAGATGTTTGGTTTTGTATTTTTATTTTGACATTTAATATGATTTTATTATTTAGAAATATTATTACTATGAAAACTTATGTTTTAAAGAAGTTTGAATTTTTGTTTATTTATTAAATTTTAAAACGGTTTTAAATTTATTTGCAATAAATTAGTTATAAATTCAGTTTTGTTGAACTGATACATATGTGAGTATGGTTCTCATTAAAAAATTATATATATAATTTATCCTTAATCAATTTCTCAATTTACTACAAACAAATACCACACCTTTATTAATAAAGATCTATCGAATCTTTGGGAGAAAAGTTATGAGTGGATAAGCATATAATGGAATTCTAGGTGTGAGTCCGGTTGACCGTGTATAATGGGTTCAACGTTTTATCTAAGTGGCAAATATCAATCATTTCTAGTCCAAATAACACTCATAATTTGTGCCAATCACATGTGAAGTTGATTTTTGATTTCTTTATTGTTTTTTTAAACTGGAAACTTCATGATTATATTAATTCAAACGATCAGTCGCAATGACATCAGAAAGAAATTGGGGAACATGCTCACCCCAAACAGAAAACGAATCTAAATAACTAAGCTTACTCTGCTAATTCATGTGTAGCTACATTAGCTGTTCTCCGAGTAAACACAAAAGTTAACTTCGTGAAAATGTGACACGAGCTTTTTTATGCTTTATGTAAATATTGATTTCTCTATTGTTAATTACTAGCTAATAAGTATCTTTTATGCCCTTGTTTATGTTCCTTGATGCTTTATGCAATTAACGGATATGGATCAAACATAATTAATTATTTATTGATTTGTTAATTTTTGTGTCATTTCTTCACAGATCACTAGCTAACTCGATGGGTTAATCAAATGGTTAGAGTTGATAAACGAATTAAGATTAATCGAAGAAACACAAATGATTAAAATAAACGTTGAATTCAAACAAAAAGAAAAAAACTCGAAACAAAATATCAAATTCCGTTTCTTTTAACATCCTATTTCCAGAGTGGCAAACTATTGACACTTCCCTCAAATAGCATAAAAGTGAATTACTAAGTTAGTGTTTGTTAACCTTAGAAAGTTTGGAATGGAAAGCATTCTATTCTTCTTTTCAGTCTTTCTAGAACTATTTAAAAAATTTGGAATCCACAATAAAAAAAAGTCAATTAATTCTTTATATTTCATATCTTGATTATTCAAGATATGCATATCGTGATACATTGTTAAGGTATGCATTTTTTAATTTTTTAAGATAAAATAAAAATACAAAAATATTCTTTCATGTAAAATTTTATAATATTCTTTTATTTGTCTCTTTATTTATTTAAAGACATTTAAGTAAAATAGTTATTTTAAGCCTGTTGTAAATATTTTATAAGGTCTTTGTAAGCTGTTGTAAATAGGTATTTTGGTAAAATATTTATTGTGTATCGATAATATAAGGGTTATTTTGGTAAAATATTTGTTTTGCTACTATTTTATGTGTTTTAACAAATACAATGAAAATAAAAGATATATTTCTCATGTTATCTCAAAACATTTAATAAACAATCAGATTCAATTTTTAGATTATATCTCAGCTATATCTTGGCTATTCTATATCTTGATTTGAAAAGTATCCCAATAATGCTTTACCTTAATAAATGTGGCCTAAAAGATCAATTAGGATATGAAAGAATAATTAGCATAAAACTTTTTAGTTTAGTATGATTGTGCATAAACAATGTTTGATATTATAATTGTTAGAATATTTTAGAATATTTTGTCATGCGCTCTCGTCTTTCTCATGTTTCTTCTTCTAAACTCAAAATTCTATGTTCTACTGGTGTTTTAGGGCAAACTAAATTTGAGGATTTTGATTGCACTTCTTGTAAACTAGGAAAACATGCTTTACCTTTTAATAAAAGCGATTATGTTTCTTCTGTTATTTTTGATCTTGTGCATACTAATATTTGGGGACCATCTCTTATACCTACTATGGGAGGTGTTGTTTACTTTGTGATTTTTGTGAATGATTATTCTAGGTTTATGTGGATTTACTTCATGAAACATCGGTCACAATTATCCCAAATTTATGCTAGTTTTGTTGCCTTTGTTCAAACCCAATTTTCTTGTGTTATTAAAACTCTTCAATCAGATAATGCAATGGAATACAAGGATATCGAATTCATCAACCTTGTCTCAAACATGGCACT